>APFE030566320.1:0-14667 GCA_000404065.3 Pinus taeda | reverse complement strand
TGGAAGATCTGCCATTCCTATTTAACTTGTAAGGTATGATCTGATTTTTTCAACTTGGCCTGACAATGAACCACACTTGTTCGTTCGAAATGCATCGACAATGATTTTCTAATGTGGTTTTTCTGAAAATATTTCTAAAAACACTGATTTATTTCTTTTGTACTAATTTTATATTTTTTTATTGTATTTTTTCAATATTTTAATCTTTTTTGTATTATTTTTGTGCTTTTTTATTGTTTTTATTTTTTTTTTTAATATTTAAATTTTGTTTTCTTTTATTATTTTTTAACGTTTCCTTTTTTTCATCAAATATTAAAATTTTTGTTTTCTTTCCTATTATGTTTGTGTGTGGTGTGTTTTTATCTTTTCTTCAATATTTGAATTTTGTTTTCTTTTGTATTTTTCATTTTATTTCTTTTAATACATTTATTTTTTATTTGGTTTTTTTTTTTGTTCTTTTTTTTTAAGAGTGTGTCGATGCTCGTTTAGCAACTCAATCCTATTATGGGTAATTTGATAGTTGATTTTAAAATTTTCATTATAATGAATCGAATTTGCTCCCACAATGTATCAATTTTATGGTTGGTCTTTAAGTTTTCATTACAACGGGTCGAGTTCACCTACACCGCGCGTTAATTTGATGGTTGGTTTTTAAATTTTTGTTGCAATGTATCGAATTGTCTTAGCCTAAGATTTTAAAATCGCTATATATTTAGCATTTAAAGAATAAATTACTTTTGGGTGTTCATTTTTAAAAGTTTTTTGTCATGAAATTTTTCCATAATGTCATGCTTGAAATATTTTGAAAACTTGAGATTTTTTTGTAGTCATAATCTTTGGTTTTAATTGCATGGTTGAAAAATTGTCAATATTTTAATGTTTTTCTAAGTCATGATATTTTATCTTTAATAACATGGATGGAAATTGTTGGAATTATCAGGAATTGAGATATGATATTTTATCTTTAACATCATGTCCGAGAATTGTTGGAATTTTATAGTTTTTCAAAGGGTTATTTCATCTTTAATTCCATTGCTAAACAATGTCAAAAATGTAACCAATTTTTTTTATTTTTTTTATTCCAAAATAAACACTTTTTTAAGGGTGTTTTTTCATCCATTTTTCAAAACAAAAATGGTTTTTACTTCCATTTAAAAAAATGTTGAAAATTTACACTAAAAAAAAACATCGTTCTAGCATAAACAATTTTCATTTTTGGGTTGTTTTTTCATATTTTTTGAGGGTTTTTGGGCTAGAGTACCTGTTTTGAGGTAATAGTTCCCATTTGATCAGTAACTGTGTTAAATGAAAAATTGGATTTATAAGTCGATTTAGATTGCAAAATTATATACAATTACAACAATGTTAAAATTGTCAGATTCCATGTTAACCAAAAAAAAATCAACAAATACCCACAAAAACAAAAAACAAAAAGCATGCATATTACCTTCCAAAATTTTTGTAAATATGAGACAACACTTTCACTGATTCTACTCAAAGCAGGGACAAGAATGTTGGTGAGTATATGATGCATTTGGAATTTGCATCTCTTCTCCATTCATTCCATTTCACATCTTCTGATCTCATGAGTGTTTAGCAAGTGAACATGATAGACAAATTTGGAAAGACACTGCAAAAACAAAGCTCCAGGAGGCAATTCTCATGCCACCCTTGATGCCATGGACTGTTGAAAAAATAAATTAATACAAATACTTAAACAAAAAAGTGGGATGGCATGAAAACATGTTAGAAATTAAAAAAAAAAAAAAAAATTATTATTGATTATTTTTTTCACCATTTAACTTGCAATCTAGGCCATGAGATCCTTTATAGTGAGTGTATAAGTGTAGAAGGTACATTACACTCACTAACAACTGAAAACCATTGTATTTGTTTAAGTATGGCCATGGGAACCCTCAACTTCATATGCAAAATTGCAATATTATGCAAGAAAAGAATAATAGAACAATCAACCTTGGAGGATCGAACATAAAATTTCCAAAGCTAAGCAAATTAGATCAACCTTAAATATAAAGAATAAAACACACCTGAAATATGATAAAGTGATTAAAAACTTATGACGAGATAGTCACTTCTCTAAGAATCCACATCACCAAAAAAAATTCAAAGGCTAATAGTGTATATAAAAAACCACGATCCAATACAAATCCGAACATTGTGATGCCTCTGTTGTGATGTAAATATATTACTGCACATGATACAAAAGGTATAATTTCACTCATTCAGTAAAGGGCTAGATATAAACATTCAAATTTTTTTCATCTATTACAAGAAAAGTTGGTAGCTACAACAAAATCTCTAAAGAAACAAAGCTTTGATTGTTCGTCTTCCAAAGAGAAAAAAGGGTTTTTAATAGTTCTTTAAAAAAAAATTTCAAAGTTCATGACTCCTACTATATCCAAACATATAGTCATTGCTCCATAGATACATCAACGTATTGACCATTTTTCATAAGCTAGCAATAATCATGCAAGTATAAAAAGATACAATTGCACAAAAGGTAACACTAAAATGACCATGAAGTAGTATTAAGATACATTTTATGTGAATTTAGATGGGTGCAAGAACTCAACAATCCAGATCTACTACTATTTATTATTAGATCACCTGATGTGAAAAAATGTAAAAAAATTCCCTAATATCATATTTCAAAATTTAAGGAAATGCAAAAATGATATATATCTCTAGAGAGACAAAGAGAAAACATATATGACAAAATTTGTCTCAGGTGGGTATCAAAGGCAATTTGTTTAATATGATCTAGAAATTCCCTTAGAAGTTTCTTGAGATTGGAAAGGACATACTTTAGAAACGTTTCTGACACATTTCATCTAGATTTATGTACTAGAAACATATACGGAATAGGAAACAAGGAATAGACCCCATGATTTGGTGATAGGGATCATTAGGTTTCCCTTGTGGTGATAGTCAGGGTGTGTGTCTTGTTCATGGTGGATATGGAACTTTACATGGATTCATTCCTAAGTTGTCTAATCATCACATGACTAGGTGAGGTGATATGGTTAGATGTTGGTGGTGCATGATGCCTAGGTGGTGCTCCCTAGAATTTATGTTGCATTGTGCCAATTACCTACCGATGTGTAGGGTAACCTTAGGGTGTCAAATATTTGTAGGTAAAGAATGTAGACTAAAAATGGAAGCAGAATTTGCATAAGGACTTTGTAGCAGCATAGGAGAGGCGCCTAGCCAAGGGAACTTGAAATTTGTATATGGTGATGAAAACACAATTGCCCAGTAAGAAATATGTAAACAATGCTATCCATGACTTGATAAGTATCACTGTCAAAATATAAAGTGTTTATGAACATTTTGAAAATTCTGAGCATCTTGGGTGCAAAGGATGTAGTAGAACATGTGCAGGAGGCTTAAAAAAAAGGTGTTGTATATTTCTTGAGGGTAGGTTTAGATACCATTTACAAAGGGGTGGAAGAAACACTGTTGAAATTCGCTTTGAACTCATAAATGGAGGCCTATCTCTTGGAGTTGCTCCTAGCACTGAACACATCAGTAAAGCTCGCATAATACAAATGAATTAGAAAGTACCAAAAATAGATTATGATGGAAAAATGTGCAATTGTTTGACGAAGTTTGTGAAGGGATCATTTTCAGAAATGTTGAATTTGTATACTCATCCAAGCGACACAAAAAAAAATCTATAACTTATGGCTTACACTTCATGGTAGCTAAACTATGGCTTTAGTTGAAGTTTTATATGAACTAAAATCTTTTGTAAAGCCTCTTATTCATGGTTGTGACCTGATAAGACTGCTACATGATTACCCAAATTGAAGTGTTCCTTCAATATTTAGTATAAGTGACCTATGTGAAAAATTGGAGACCGGAAATAGTGATAGCAAACATGCATATATTGGCCTGTCAAAGAGCCAAAGAATATACTAAGAAAGGGTTCGCTCAATTCAGATCTAGAAAGAAATTTAAACAAGAAATTGCATATTTATACATATTAATGTTGGAAACAAGCCATAAAACGAGTATGAGTACTCAATATACAACGTGTTTTCTAAGTTGAAAGGCCGACCTAAAAAACCACTGAATGGAACCGATTTGGGCAAACTTGATTTTACATATTTAAGTTCATGAATATGTAGCAATGAAAGTAAATTTGCATTTAGTTGGTACATTTTGCATTCAATCATTCCTATAATGTTAGTAGATGATTCTTAGGTTTTGTTTAAAGTTGTTTTGTCAATTTATTTTATATGAATCTATTAAAATTGCAAATTACAAAATGTGAGGTCTAAATTTTGCATTTGAATGAATCTTATAATTCAGTGTAGATGTCTAAAACAATGATAACTTAAAATTGCATTATAAAATATGGTATGTACATTTGTCATTCATGTATATAAAGGCTACTATGGATGTCGGTTGATAGTTAACTTTTAATATAAAGTTGTTTGAATGCACAAACATAAGCTAGATAAAATTGCATTATAAAACATGCCCCACAGTTTGCATGATGCATGCATGGTTTGATGCTTTTAAAGGTTTTACATATTTGCATTTAGTTGGTACATTTTGAATTCAATCATTCCTATAATGTTAATAGATGATTCCTAGGTTTTGTTTAAAATTCTTTTATCTTGAGTTATTTAAAATGAATCTATTAAAATTGCAAATTACAATATGTGATGTTTACATTTTGCATTTGAATGAATCTTGTAATTCGGTGTAGATGTCTAAAACAATGATAACTTAAAATTGCATTATAAAATATGGTATGTACATTTTACATTCATGTATAGAAAGCTACTATGAATGTCAGTTGAGAGTTGAATTTTAATATAAAGTTGTTTGAATACACAAACATAAGTTAGATAAAATTGCATTATAAAACATGGTCCACAATTTGCATGATGCATGCATGGTTTGATGCTTTTAAAGGTTTTACATATTTACATTTAGTTGGTACATTTTGCATTCAATCATTCCTATAATGTTAGTAGATGATTCCTAGGTTTTGTTTAAAGTTGTTTTGTCTTGAGTTATTTAAAATGAATCTATTAAAATTGTAAATTACAAAATGTGAGGTCTACATTTTGCATATGAATGAATCTTATAATTTGGTGTAGATGTCTAAAACAATGATAACTTAAAACTGCATTATAAAATATGGTATGTACATTTCACATTCATGTATAGAAAGACTATTATAGATGTCGGTTGATAGTTGAATTTTAATATAAAGTAGTTTGAGTGCACAAACATAAGTTAGATAAAATTGCATTATAAAACATGGCCCACAATTTGCATGATGCATGCATGGTTTGATGTTTTTAAAGGTTTTACATATTTTCATTTAGTTGGTACATTTTTCATTCAATCATTCCTATAATGTTAGTAGATGATTCCTAGGTTTTGTTTAAAGTTGTTTTTCCTTGAGTTGTTTAAAAACCTTTGATTTGATCAAAGCTTTGATACACAGACCCAATTTAATTTAAATTTTGATTAATTGAAATATCACGTCTATTCTCATATCGTTGCTTTTGTTTTGTGTGACAACTTAAAATCGTCAATCGTCAATTTAGTGACGAACCTGATATCATTATTAAAACGAGTTCATCATCATATTGCATACGCCGATATCACAGTTTTCATATAGTGTCACCTCTGATAATCGACAATTGTCAATATCATATCCGAATGCGATAAGCTTTATTATATTGTTTTAATGTGATTTCATGTTCGTTGTGTCGGAGCTTTCAAAAATCGCAAATTTGTAAAGTGTGTCATGTTAAAACCTCTGATATCAAAACCTCTGATACCTATCTACACTTTCCACTTGCCACACTATGGTTTAATCAACGTTATATAGTTTGTACAACTGTTGTCTTAAGGTTTCGGGTTGTTATTACGATTTTCTCTATGATTTGTTAAGATTTATGTGGTTTATAATAAAATGCTCACTGCTCTATTTTATTCTGATTACATCGATAATCTAGGGGTCGCTTCTGGAAGATCTTGTACTTACGATAAACTACAACCACTTTATATATTTTAGACTTTGGTTATATAATACGTTTATTATTATAAAGGTCCAATGTTATATGTATCAGAGTTTTGGTATTGGAAAATTCTCTGATCAATAAACTACAGTCACTTTGTGAAAAGACACATCTTCTTTATAAGCTAAAAGCCACTATTCAAAGCTACTCAATATCGCAAGTATTTCGTCTCGTCTCATTTTAAAAGTTCCAATATACATACCGCTAATACCACTCCTCGTCTACCACTTGTCACTTCCTAGTAAGCTCTATTTGACTGTAACATGGATGAAATCAAGCTCCACATATCCTATCGGTGTTGCTTTGCGCATCCCGGTGCAAATGCTAATTTTAGAATTTTGTGTTATAGCATGTCATAGTTGAACATGGCATAGTCCTGTGGCATAATACTCGACTGTTATAAAGTTTAAATAATTTAAATTATTTTTTTTAAGGAGTGTTTTCAAATTTCTAGACTTTCAAGAATGTTTATATTGATTCTATTCTTAACAT
Organism: Pinus taeda; assembly: GCA_000404065.3. NCBI lineage: Eukaryota > Viridiplantae > Streptophyta > Pinopsida > Pinales > Pinaceae > Pinus > Pinus taeda. The sequence continues at coordinate 8,107 of APFE030566320.1, read as the reverse complement.
GTTTTTACTAATAAACCATATATGTATTAAAAAATTAACATGCATCAATTACTTCAAAAGCTAATATAATTAGGTCAATTACATAATTAGGAAAATAACATACATCATTGACTTTAATTTTTAATTTAATTACTTCGATTACATCAATTATATATGAAAATGGATAATCATAATTCCTCAACATTATTTGATTTCAAAATAATCTATAGTCTCATAAGCAAGCAATGACGTGAGGTGGTGTGGTGAGACATGACAAATATAAGATAAAACATGTTATTTATATTTATTGCATAAAATTTTGATAGTACACATCCAGCCAAGTTTGGAAAAACAATTGGAATTAAAAATTAAAGAAGATACTTTTATATATGATGGTAAATTTTATTTTTATTTTTATTTTTATTTAAATAGTTTATATTAATTTTCAAAGACAATTGTGTAATAGATTTTTTCTATACCAATGACTTCATGAAATTTAAACAAAGGTGAATGAGAACAGTGCCGTGTAAATAGATTTAGGCGAGGAGTCTGGAGCAGTTTTGGTCGTGTAAAAAACAAATTAATTCATGCTATTCTACATGGTCGGGGTTTACAGTGAACTTGGTCTTGTAGGAGGTACCCCATCATCTTTGACTAGGCCAAGATATTGATTTCAGGGAAAATTATAGATTTAAGCTGTTTTTGTTGCACGATTTTTCATCGCCATTGTGCAAGATTACAACAAATGGGTTGTGAATTTTTGGTTTTTACGAAATTGTGTTTCCTGGTTTTCAATTCTTGGTATTTTGATGTTTGAATTTCTTTTTAGCTTTGGCCAAAACATTTGCCATGCGCTGATAAAGGCATTGGTTTTTCAATATTAAATCGAAATGAAAAATATGGATTTACAATCTGGAATATAAATCGATATTTCGGACTCGTTAATTATTTTGATATATTTTTTTTAATGAACACTCTGAGTAATTAGTAAAATGGGTTGGTTTGTATTTTTCTTCAATAAAGTCAAATGGTCACTCATTATAATAAGGTTGGAAGAATACCTCAACCTCCTTTCTCCTGAGGCGTAGTTGTTCTTGATATTATATTGATTGATTCCTGAAAATTTGATACTGAATCTTTACCCAAATTGTTAAAAGAAAATATCTTTACATATTCTTTATATTAATAAAACCATACAAATTAGGTACCACAAACAGATACTTCTCAACATACATACTGTCAAAAACCTTCCCTCCTCACTTTTGGAAAAGCAAAGAGTGGAACTTGTCTTGATATAGAAGCCCCAGCTTCTTCTGTCATATCCAGCTCTGATGGATCACCATCTACTCTCCAGTCAAAAGAGTGCAGCAGCTAAGCCAGTGCAAGCTCAATCAGGGGAATAGCCATGGTGGCCCCTGGGCACCCTCTCCTCCCTGCTGAGAAGGGAAGCATCCTGAAATCTGATTGACCTGTCACTAAATCCATAATATTATCATGCTCACCCAATTCATGCATGAACCTCTCCGGCTTGAAATCCAAAGCATCCACCCCCCACACATTGGGATCCCTTCCAATGGCCCACACATTCACCATTACTGTTGTCTTTTTAGGTATATTGTATCCGCATACGCTCGCGGTCTCTACAGATTCATGGGGAAGCGCTAGCGGCACCGGTGGATGTAATCGCAGCGTCTCTTTCACAACACATGGAGGAACTTCATCCTTCGCACATCGGATCCGTTTACTTTGCCACGTTTTCCGACCGTGGATTCTATTTCTTCCTGCAACTTTTTCAGGACATGGGGATGTCTGAGCAGCTCACTCATCGTCCATTCTAACGTGGATGCCGACGTATCCGTTCCAGCGAAGAGTATGTCCTGTACAAACCAATGGGAAAACCAATGTAATATTGAATTGCTGAACTTAATTTAATTTAATTGCTGAACTTAATTTAATTGCAGAGTGTAGTAAAGAGGGATGTCAATTATGTGACCTTCCAAAAGATTTCCTAGATTTACAATAATAAAAAAATCGATTGAACTGTTTAACTCGATTTAAGATTTCCTGGCTACATACAAACATAATCGATTTAACTGTTTCCTCTCTGGCGGTGGTGTCTCCGTTTATATGATTGTTATCGGCTGTCATCTGCAGCAACACATCCACGAAATCTTTAACATTCTCCGCCTCCGCCTCGGCCTCTGCCTGACCGTCGCTGGAGGGCGCGGCGGCCTGAACATGAAGATGTTCGTCTATAATTTTCACAGCGAAGGCATCGTATGTTTTGCTTATTTCCACCATACGCCGCTTGATGCCTTGCAAGTCCATCCAGTCCAAATAAGGAATGAAGTCTCCAATGTTGAGATCTCCTACAATAGCTGACAGCTCTAGTAACATTTGCTTAAATCCTTTGCCATCAACTCCCAAGTCATCGTCAGAAACGTTCCTCCTGAACAGTATTCTCGAAATTACATTGGAGGAGAGGGTGAAGACGGCCTTACTCACATTCACAGCAATTGTGCCGTTCTGGCTCTGCTCCCAAATGGACCGGGTGATCGCAGACACCTCTTCCTCTCGCACATGTTTGAAAGACGCGATTCTCTTAGAGGTAAAGAGTTCCAACGCGCAGAGCTTCCTCACTTGCCTCCAATAATCTCCATAGGGAGACAGTAGTATACCCTTGAAATTGTAGGATAAGTACTTCCCAGCTGCAGTTGACGGTCTGCTGGCAAATATGGAATCCTGAGTTTTCAGAAAGTGTTCGGCTGTCTCGGAAGAAGAAACTACGACCGTGGGGACAGAGCCCAAGCGGAGAAACATGATGGGACCGTATTTCTCAGCGAGGTCTTTCAGAGCATGATGAACAGGCTTCTTCAGTTGGTGGAGATTTCCGATGATTGGACATGGATGAGGTCCTGGAGGCAATCTTCCTCCGTTCCTTCCACTCTTGTGCTGCAATATCCAGTATAACAAGAAGAAAATGAGAGCCCCATATCCAGCGGTTGCCCTCCATGTTGCAGGCAGAGGCGGAGGAAGAGTATGAGGCCACCTAGGAAAATCCATAACGAACTTTCCTCTCTATCAGGTCTGCAGTGCCAAAGAAAGATGGTTCCCATATTTAAGCGACCCGGGATTCCTTGCACTCAACTATCGGCCATAAGTGGGTTCTTTTTCCACGGCCGATGCACGATATTTTTCACAAGTAAAACGGCAATCTATGCGTCAGAGTGACAGCTCTATTTTTTTACGTCTATAATTTATTATTTGCTTAGATTGGCGGGCTTATATTGCAGTTATCTATGATGAATATAGGTATATTCAAATCCACCTGCCATTTATGACTTTAATGTATACGATCCTCCCATCCGGCGAGTGATAGCTTTAAAATTTCTTATTAAATCTTTGATGAGGTAATATTAGGTTACGTTTTTTGGTGGGTCGTTGTATAATTTTTTATCAAAAAATGTTTTTAAAACATAATAATATTTCTCTATTTTTAAAATCTGATATTTTCCAAATTTTATTATTAGTTTGACTATAAAGAAGCGATTTTTTTTTCATTTTAAACAGGAATTATTAAATAAAATATTTAATTTTAAATTTTAAAATAATTTGAAAGATTACTTAGTCATTACTCTATTCTGTATTAAATAATATTAGTCTAGATCCATCTTAACTTTGGATCAACTAAATATTGAGAGGGATCAAATTTCTTTTCATTCTAAAAGAGGATTCCATTTCAAAGAGACCTCTAAGGGCTTGGTAGATCCAGAATTAAGATAGATCTAAGCTGGCTTAATATATATGTAATCGACATTGAAACATTTTATTTATAATTCACATTCTCCACATTAAAATATTAAAACATGTCCCCTCATTTTCTTTCCATATCTACATATATTTAATTATTTTTATTATTAATATTTTCTAAAAATTACATATCAAATTCATATTACGCATTAATAAAATTACAAATCTCCCATCTACATTAAAATAGAAAGTAGCTATTAATAGAATAAGAATTCTCTCAATCTTTCTCTCTATATGTTTCATGTAAAAATCTTTTACTTAACATTTGTATTGAAATATTTTATTTATAAACCTCATTAAATTTTCCTTTATTATTGATATTTTAAAAATCTAATATATCCCAACCCTATATTAAAAATGAAATAAATTACACCTCTTTAGTTAAGTGAAAATATAAGAAAAATTTTAATTTAAAATACATTATTTTTCTCTATATAAAATAGATATAAAATTATGTTATTTAATATGAATCTTGAAATATTTTACTTGACAGTAAAATAAATTTTTGTTTTAAATACTACATGTAAACCGAAAGTAAAATGAATTACACGTCAAGTAATATCAAAAATACCATTTCATCTTTACATTTCCCCTTTTAAATTAAAAACTACATAGTTTTTTAAACTCAGTTTTATATTAATTATTAAAAAAATACATTTTTTCCTTAGCACTGGAGCTGAAAGAAACAATCTACTCATTACCCAAATAACTTCCTTGTAAATGTTCTACACTACAATGTAGAGCAAGTAACTAATGTCTCCTCTCCTCCAAAGGTTAACCTACATATCATATTTTCGCCTTTGGATACTAGTTTCTGTTCCCAATTTCCCATAATCACGTATGCAGTTAAATGCCCTCTTTTCCATCCCCAGGAACGGATACAGAACACTTGATGCGCTGCTTAACTCCACCACAATCATTTGTCACTTAACTCTACTTTGAGCCAAGTCCCAGCCTTGCCATTATCCTAATATTGGTACCCTAAATCTGGTGCAAAAGTTTATTGCATTATTGTTAGGATCTCAGCCCAAAGACTCATGTGTAATGATAATTTTATGCAAAATATTAGTTCACCTTAAACTTTCATTGAATCTTCTAACTTCTTACCTTCATTAAATCTTCTAACTTCTTAGGTTGTTGCCAACGGAGGCTTGTAATTTATACTTGAAATAACATTACATGTGGTATTTAAGGTATTCTAATCTTGAAACAGTTTGTGAAAATGTGGAAAAAGATTTTGCTTACAATTTACTGGCTCCTCTCATGTGAGAATTGAAGGTTGCAATTCACTGATTCCTCTCATGTGATAATTGAAGGTCTAATGGTCTGACACACATTTTCCCATTAAACTGCCTTAATTAAAAGAATTCTAGGATTGTTTCAGTTATACCATTGTATTAGTAACGATGATAACGCCATTTGCATTTTTATTCCAAGAAACTTAATTACATTTTGTTGTCTGTTTTAGTGCTTATGCAATAATTATTTCAGTTTAACCATTGGCATTTCTGTCAAAAGAATTGGTAGCAAATCAATTCATGAATTTTGTGCAATTTTTTACTTGCATACTTAAACATCTCATGACCATTCCAAACACGCTCGCTAGTGTACTGAGAAAATATATGGAAAACCCCACTTTAATAATTTGCAAGACCCTGATATATCATTGTATGAAATCTGGATACAGCTTGTTTCCATACATTGTGTATCAAAACCCCACCTTGATAATTTGCAAAACCCTCATATATCATTTTATGAAATTTGGATACAACTTGTTTCCATGCATTGTGTAACAAATGGCATTGTGTAACAAATGTATGAGATATCTGCCGAAAGCCCTCTAAAAATATATAGTGATTTTCTCAATAATCCTGCGGAAAAGATCAAAATTTAGGAAGATATAATCCTCTAGAAAGGATCGAAATTTACGGAATACTCTCTGGAATCTAGAGTGAATTTCTTTACCATTCTCTAAAACACTCTAGCATGAAAAATGCAGTATGTTACTATGTAACTTGTAGAAATAATCTTGAAGAATTCATTGGAATGCATTATGTAATTTGTAGAAATAATATTTGATATTAGAATTAAATATGCTAATGCATTTGAAATATTTTACATGAGTTTTCTAAGTAATTAAACAAGGTAACACCTTTAAAACGTGTTTTACAAGATTAAGATTATAATTTTCTTTAGAATAACAAGTTACAACACCTTTCTCTGTGATGTGATAACTTCTAAATCGAATAAGATTATTTTTACCCTTACATGTTGTATACTTCAGAAAGTTTTGCATATTTGGAATTTAATGTTTTGGATTTACATGACATACATGAATATGTATGTTATTTTATGAAAATTTTCTCTTGTTCTTGTATTTGAATCAAGTGGTTTTTCAAGCTAGTTTTATTACTAGTTCCAGTCTAGTGAGATATTTCGGCTTTTCTGGTTCTGGTTTTGAGGACTTTGTAACATACATTATTGTTTTCGTTGGATGGTTGAAGTGGGTTTTGAATCTTGATGAGTAACCTCAATTCAAATAATTTCCTAATCATGTCAATGAACACATGGTTAGATGTCACTCTAATTTCTATAGTTTAAACTCAGGCAATTTTCTCCCAAAGGTTCTTTGTGCACTTGCATTCTTTCACTAATACATGCTAAATGAGTTTGTACCTCTGTTTTGAAAACATGATTACCAAGTTGTGGCTAATGCACGTAAATCAAGATCACATGTCAGAGAGTTTTATCACTGTCCAGGATCCCGGGTACATCCTGTGATTTGTCTCATCAGGTGTAATCTTTCTACCTTGTGTAACATTTGCATCTATGTTGCAATGATTTTGAGGATAAATGAAGGGCTGGGATAGGGCCACATCTGTTTTGAAAACATGATTACCAAGTTGTAGCTAATCCACGAAAATCGGGATCACATGTCAGAGAATTTTATCACTGTGCAGGATCCCAGGTACATCCTGTGATTTGTCTCATCAGGTGTAATCTTGCTACCTTGTGTAACATTTGCATCTATGGTGCAGTGATTTTGAGGATAAATGAAGGGCTGGGATAGGGCCACATCTATTTTGAAAACATGATTACCAAGTTGCGGCTAATGCACGAAAATTGGGATCACATGTCAGAGAGTTTTATCACTGTGCAGGATCTCGGGTACATCCTGTGATTTGTCTCATCAGGTGTAATCTTGCTACCTTGTGTAACATTTGCATCTAGGGGAGGGACACCATTACCTGTGTGCCCTCCCCTCCACCTCGCCTACAGCCACATGAACCACAACTGCCGTCATACGACAGGGGTCCGATGTGGACTGCCACATGTTGGGCATCATGTCAAGCTTTCAAAACACGCTTCTGCACCGTCTTAAGGGTTGTTTCCACCTCATTTCTGCGATGTGTTGTTTCCCTCTTGTTTTTCTATTCAGGTCCGGTTGTTGGGCGAAGCCCTCCGCCGACGATGGCGCAAGACAACTCTAGTACCTGCGTGCTTTGTCTACCATGGTTGAGCTGATGTTTGCCATTGTTTGTCGATACGCGTCCATGGTTGAAACAATGTTTCTGTCTTTCTTATGGTTTTCTGCCTGCAATTGTTGGTCATTCTAGACTGCCGGTGGTTTAGGGTTTCCTTGGTGCTGGTTTAATTCATGCTATTTGTTGTTTGGGGAGGAGCCAATAGCAGTTTCAGCCAGTTCAAGGTCGAAGGTTGCATTTATAGGTAATTGCAGGTTTTTGTGTTTTTCGTTTGGTTTTTTTGTTGTCAAATTGCTAATTTCCAACTTGTTGCAGGTGTGGCGAGCTCTAGAGAAGGTCTGGCGAAGGTGTGGTGAGCTCAGGACTTGGACATGGCTTCTATCCGGTAGGATTTTAATCCTACTAGCCATTTCTGATGTGTTTTTCAACACAAAATACCTTATTGGAATTTTTGTTAACTTTGCATGGCAAGTTTTGAGGGTTTAGGGTTTTGCAGGTTTCCCATCATGTTTCCCATCGGGGTTTAGGGTTTTGGGCAAAATTCTAAATTTTTTAAGCCTTGGTTAGGGGTTTAGGGTTTCTGCTGCTCCTCTTTCCAACGGCTTACCTCCTCTTCTTTACTGCCTATAGTAGCTTCCCTTCCCTCTGCTTCAGCCCCTACCTTTCTTCTTCCTCCATCTCCTTGCCATTGTCCCTTCCTCCTTTTGCCTGTTGCTACCTTCAACCCTGTCGTCTCCTCATTTCATTAAAAATTCCCTGTGGGAACGAAACAAAAGATAAAACTGAGGCTTGTCGAACTAACATCCATGAGCAAATAAATCATCCCATGACAC
>APFE030566319.1:47986-74590 GCA_000404065.3 Pinus taeda | reverse complement strand
TATATAAATTAATTACACAGAAATAAAATAAAACCCTGTAAAAGCATTCTTTTGGATTTAATTGTTCAGAACAGAAAACTTGCAGAAGTCTGCAATTGGTTAGTTGATGAGAGCAGTGAAGAATTCCTTCAAATCATGAAAAAAGTGATGTCTATAAAGATTTTCAGGTGGAGTATTCTCACAATTATTGTCAAGCACTTATCTTCATCGTTAAACATCTTGTTTGCATACTACAAGTCATTATGGCAAAATCCAATGTTTTCACTCTCGCCTGATAACATCTTCTCCAGAAAATTGACGTCGTCTTCCATGCAATCCAGTCGGAATCCAGCAACCTCAACGTCAGGACATAGCGCCAACGCTGTCTTTAACCAGTTTCTGGTTTTAATAACAGAAGATTCAGTAAAGAAAAAGAAAAAAGTACACCACAAGCAATTTCATAAAGATCCAAGAACAAACCTGAGGCGCATCCAGAGCTTTGGTTGCCGAGGTCCGGGTATGTCAAGGTGATGAAATTCCCACAATTTTGATGCTATTTTAGCAGATATTTTAGGATTTTTCAAATTATGGGGCGACAGTGTCTAAGTCTCTCGTACAAATTAAAAAAACTGTCAGAATCCAGTGATTTTGATTTAAAGTGAGTTTGAAAAACTGGTGGCGTGCTTTCCTCCAAATCATCTGGACCAAATCTCATTTGGGTGGTTACCTGGATGCAAGTTCATGTCGAGCGTTATCCTTCTGGGTAATTAACTCCAGTCCCCTACCTGCCTGTGGATTCTGAATTGTATGAAATAATGGCTTCCTTCACACTTTTTGCCTGTTTTTATTCGTGCACTTTTATACTAACAACCTGAAAGTTGTTTAAAGGGGCGATGTAGTGGAAATTGATACTTGGGTAGTTGGATCAGGGAAAAATAGTTTAAGGCGTGATTGGCTTGTTCGTGATTACAAAACTGGCTACATACTTGCACAAGCTACCAAGTATGCTTGAACTATTGTAATCCATGAAAGTATAAGTTACATGTTTAATCCTCCTTGGCCAAGCAGATTAGGCAATCACAAAGGTAAATGAAATTTGTTCTTTATAATTATTTTCCCCTTGGTTCCAGAAAAAAATATATATAATTTCAATTCATTCCATGGAACATGTCTGTCCCGGTTATGCAATTTCATTAACTGAATGCAAAAACATAGCACCCATCTTCTGAACAAGAATCTAGTGAAAGCTATTACAGTTTCCTTGCTCAGGGTTTTGAATAGTTTGAAACAAAGTTCAGAATACCATTTCAAAATTTTACTGCTATGTTTGTTAACCTTTCGTTCATTTTTCTTTGGGCAGCACCTGGGTTAAAGGGAATCAGTGCATGCCCCTGTAAAAGCATTCTTTTGGATTTAATTGTTCAGAACAAAAAACTTGCAAAAGTCTGCAACTGGTTAGTTGATGAGAGCAGTGAAGAATTCCTTCAAATCATGAAAAAAGTAAATTAGAAAAGCTGCGTGATGACACTGCTCAATACATCCACTCCAATTTAACAGTAAGGACTGATGTTTGCACTCTTTTCAAATGCCCTTATACAGGATTGCTGTGAATCATATTTTGGGCCAGCAAATTTTTTCTAGGGGTTAAATAACTATCTATGACTGATGATTTGTTACATTTTTTTACAGCCAAGATGGACTGATTTGGATGTAAACAGGCATGTGAACAACCTCAAGTACATTGGTTAGATTCTGGAGGTAGTTAGATCTATATAGATTAATTTGGTGCAGTGGATATATTTTTTAGCATATGAAATAATCTTGTTACCATAATGAGCACAATCATAATCCTGCATAGATTAAAACAGATGTATCACTATCTTCAAACTATATATATATATAAATTAATTAGACAGAAATAAAATAAAACCCTGTAAAAGCATTCTTTTGGATTTAATTGTTCAGAACAGAAAACTTGCAAAATTCTGCAACTGGTTAGTTGATGAGAGCAGTGAAGAATTCCTTCAAATCATGAAAAAAGTGATGTCTATAAAGATTTTCAGGTGGAGTATTCTAACAATTATTGTCAAGCACTTATCTTCATCGTTAAACATCATGTTTGCATACTGCAAGTCATTGTGGCAAAATCCAATGCTTTCACTCTCGCCTGATAACATATTCTCCAGAAAATTGACCTCGTCTTCCATGCAATCCAATCGGAATCCAGCAACCTCAACGTCAGGACATAGCGCCAACGCTGTCTTTAACCAGTTTCTGGTTTTAATAACAAAAGATTCAGTAAAGGAAAAGAAAAAAGTACACCACAAGCAATTTGATAAAGATCCAAGAACAAACCTGAGGCGCATGCAGAGCTTTGGTTGCCGAGGGTCGGGTATGTCAAGGTGATGAAATTCCCATAATTTTGATGATATTTTAGCAGATATTTCAGGATTTTTCAAATCAGGGAGCGACAGTGTCTAAGTCTCTCGTACAAATTAAAAAAACTGTCAGAATCCAGTGATTTTGATTTAAAGTGAGTTTGAAAAACTGGTGGCGTGGTTTCCTCCAAATCATCTGGACCAAATTGGTGGGGAAGGAAATACAATAGAGATCGGGTCTCGGCATGCTCATCAACAAGCAATATGTTAATCTCAGGAACACCCCAAACTTCTTGCAGAAACTGCTCGGCATGAACAGAATGATTCAGAGGAAGACCTTCAAATTCCAAATTTACTCCCATGAAGATGCGTCCGCTCGCTCCAATGCCAGCAGCTCAGACCGTGTCTCTTCCCCTTGCCGGTCTTTTCCCCTTGCTATTGATCTAACGCTTGAAATTTGTTTAATCGTCTAACATCTAATCGTGTGGTGCACAAAATGACAAGTAGGCAATGAGGAAAGTTGATTTCAGAGGGAAACGCCTTACGGCGTAATTATATTATTTTATTTTTTGAATAACATTATTATGAGTTTATATTATTATTATAATATTAATATAATATTCATATATAAATACTATTGGTTAGATATATATATGGCTATTAATAATCCTTTGGCTTATTGCACTGTATCAACCCTATTAGAAAATGTAATTGATATATATACTTGATATATACCTATCTACCTATATCAACCATATTTACGTTCCTAAATATAACTCTGCTAATATATTATATATAAAACTTTTGTTTAGTAATTCGAGTCAACGACCTCGGAACAATGAACATGTACACCGCATTTTTACTGTATAATTTAAAATCACGTTCTGTAGTGTGATGTAACGTTAAAATTTAGTGGCTAAGCGTTTGCCCGTGCATAGTATCGTCACCCTAGCGCATATTCTCGTTTCTCATTGCAATACGCCATTTGAAATGATTAATAAATGTGGCTGACTTTACACAAATCAAATCAACATCTTACTCCAATATTTTTTTAGGTTGAAGGGATGCTCTATTTTAACGCTTACGTTTGGATCCATGAAATTGTCATAGGAAGGACTCAAAATAATGATTTAGTTTCAGTAAATTACTATAAATTTATTTTAGACCAAAATTTCAAATCATTTAAAATTACAATCTAAAGAATATAATATTATTTTTTTATATAAATATTTATGAAATGTTTATTTATTAGAGATATTAACATTTTGCTTTTCATATTTATATATATATATAATTATATATATTATATATATATATTTCATTATATTATAATATTATTTTCATAAATATAATATATATATATTAATAAATAAAGTATTATAATTTTTTAAACATTAATATGTATACATTTTTGATATATGATAATATCTCTATCATAAGTAAGCGTTATTTGTATATGACAATATTTCTATTATCTTAAATATTAAAATAATTCACAAACTTTTAATCCAATATCTATATATATAATATGAAAAAAAAGGAATATGAGTCAATGAGTTTTGTGTGTATCCCACTACTATAATTGTACAACTAGCGAAACCTCCAACTTCCTTTTTTCTTTTTTTCCCTTAACTAAAAGACATCAATTTAGGGCACTTTATTTAGAATGTTTGGAGTAAGAAATCTTTGTATTTGAATGAAATGTTATAGGGATAGTTTTTTGTTTTTTGCAATTTAGGTGGATTTGAAAATATGAAAATTATTTAGATTGTATTTTTGAGTTTGTAAGATTACAAATTTTCTAAAAGGAGTCTAAAATATGAGGTTTTTAGCTTAAAAATTCATAATCTATTTTAAAGTCATACCCTAGCTAGATACAAATTAACAAAACCTTATGTGTTTCCATAGAATGAATTTGACTTATTTATGATACCTAGATAACCTCATCAAATCGAGGCATGGTATTTAGCACTTGTAGTTATTTCCTTGTTTGGGAAGACACTGCTTTTAAAGAACCTTAATATTGTGAGTTCTAGGTTCAATGGTGTCCTTCTATTTGGTTACATGTATGCTATCTATGATATTGTCTAAATTTATCTAGGTAACCCATTTAGTTGGATATGGGATTCATTAGCCCACACATGATAGACTCTATAATAAACTTTGCAAATTTTTTAAGTATGGATTTCCTAGGTTTCCGTTTTTTGGTTGGTTCATATTTTCTCCTTCAAATTTGTTTCTTAACATAGTGTCATGACAACATCAATACTTGATCCCTTTTGTGCATTTCTATATCACTTAGGAAAGCCCTATCAAATTAATCTTCACAACTTTACTCTATGTTTCTTTATCTCACCCTTCCTAGGTGGCCATAACTGTTGCAAGGATTAATATATGAATCCCCAAGTGATATCTTGACCATGCCATGTCATTTGCATTGAGCCAACAACCTCAAATCAATAACAATTCCTTTTTAGTCCTCCATACATTAATGGCTCAATGCCTTGGAATATAGTTAGTATAATCACACTATGACACATGGACATTAAACCCATCATAAGGAAGGAAGAAAACATATGTAGACATTCCATGTTACACCCAATTTTCATGTGACATCATTTCATTAGTGTTATAGGTGTCAATAAATACAAAAGTCTTATGAGACATCCATTAATCCTAAAATAAGGTCAGTTTATAGTGTGAAATTCTCAAAGTGTTGGTTTTATTTTGCCGAGGTGTACCATGTAATTATTAAGTCACCCCAAAATGCTTTGCTTCTAAAAACTATTTGATATACCTTGATGAAGTCAAAATTTTATGTCTATATGAAAGAAATTTCCTCAAAAATTTAGGATTGGGTTAAATGCTTTAGTTTTTTTTCTTGAAATGTTTTACATATAAGTTGATGCATAAACTATGTAACTCCAAAATAATATCAGTGATTTCTAATTGAACAATATATGCTACATGCAAATGATTAATAAGAAATATGGGATCACTATGTGATGACATGTGGAAACTAGATGAAGGCAACTATTGGTAACATGCCCATTTACTGTAAATCTCAAAACATGTATGAAGACATTATTACCTTGCTTCTCAGGATTTCCTTGTATACTCTACTTGCACATCTATACTTTTTGGTGTAATATAGAAAATTGGTTTGTCACCTTCATAGATACTTCTACTTAGTTTAGATTGAATTTTTTTAATGATAATATCTCTAACCATCAACACTATGTCTCTCCCATTGGCTCATATTAATTTACACAATAAGAAGGTTAATTAAAATTAACATTAAAGTTTCCTCAGATGGGATGTTTGAACCAAGATATGTTGGGGTCACATTGTTTCCATCCCATTAGGTATTAAGGAGGGTGGACATGGCACCACCTCTCCCCCATAATAACTATGATTTCCACCACATTAAGATCATCCACTCAAGGTTAATTACTATTCCTTGATGGTGGAGTTCATTTTCTCTATATCTAGTTTAATGTCTAATTCTATCTAGCAATTTCAGAGAATTTGGTGTGTTATTTTACACTATCCTCAATTTTATGATGCTTTAGTCTAGTCAGGCCTCACCATGCATATTGGTCATTTTTGGAGGTGTGGGACTCTCTCTCCACATAATGCCACCACACTTTACATGAGGATTATTAATTGGAATTTGCAAGCAACGTCACATTAGGTTTTATGGTCACGTTAGGAAAAATATTTCTATTCCCAACTGGTTTGGCTTCATGTATTATTATGGCTTATTTCCTTGTATTATGTTGTTTCATGTCTTTTACTTTATTATCCTTGATCCTCTCTCATATGGTCATAAAACCTTTCGATATTTCTTTCTCTATTTAGAGGGATCTTCAACGGAGTTGGTTTCCCTTTCTCTCTCACATATTTTCTTGAATACATCTTCGTTAAGTATATTTGTTCATGCTATCTTTATAACTTGAACTCCTTTGGATCACCAACACTTTTCCCTCTTATTTTTTTCTTCTCATTGGCTTTCTCCATCCCTTTTAGCACTCTTATGTTTCCATTTCTCCATAGCTTTTTGTTCAGTGTTTCCCATTTAATTAGTTCATGGAAATTATTTCAGTGTAGTAGCCACTATGCCCCATCAATAGGTTAGGGTATTTCATGGAGAAGCCTACTACTCAGAGTAGGGAGGCTCTGATGTCCAACAATGGGAAGAGAAATTTTCTACTAGATACAAAGAACATACCCAACAACACATATATGCATATATTTCTTAAGTCGAGTGGGATATCTTAGAAGAACAATACTGTGCGATTAAACTATAAGTGTTAGCAGAGCTGGAAGACTCGGTCATAGACACGAGTCACTTCATGGGATTGTACATCCATTAGGTGCACACTTTCGATATATATTGGCATTTAAAGCTTTTGTTAGGATGGTTATTAGTTGATATAAAATAATCTAAATAAAATTTATCCTTATACTTGATGGGATGCAACCAAATTTGTACTAAATGGATTGCAAACTCAGAAGAATAAAATATAGCTTAGGCATCTCTCCTAAACCAAGTGGCTTGTTATAATATAACAAAAAGCCCATTCCATTGGAGTATTTTGAATTTGATAATTATCAAAGATGATCTTGATGTTATTCTCCCTTTCAATTCTTTGTTCTATGGTTTTTTTGTTTTCAATTTAAGAATTGGCCTAGATGCCTCACATATCAAACTAGATTTTATATGTATTTAATCAAGCTCAGTAAAATTTTTATTTGGATACTACTAAATTTGAAGTTCTATCTCTACTCTATCTTCCCTAGTGGTAGAGAGGACAAACTCAACTTATTTTGATGTAAATGCTTAATTTCTTGGAATATAACGTTCTTTATAAAAAAAATAAAAAAGTTATCATTAAAATTTAATTACAAATTTCCTTTATTATCCTTTATCTATCTAGATCTAAAATCTTATATTTTATATTTCACTTAAAATATTTTATTATTTTTAATTGTAAAAAAGTAAATATAACATTATTCTAATATAAATATCATATTTATAGTATTTCTTTGTTGTTATGCATGAATCTCTCATTTATCTTTTAATATAGCAATTTATATTAAATGCACATAACAAATTTCTCTTGTTCTTAAAGACATAAATGTATCTATTTATATTTCACACACACACACACACACACACACACACACACACACACACACACATATATACATGTATGTGACAAAATATCCATCTCCATCATATGTAAGTGATAGCTAATGCATGACAATTTCTGGCTTAGGTTGAGCTGACTGAGGTTCAAAGTTTACTGTGCACCAAAAAAACCTCAACATTTGGCCCTATCAACAAAAACTTGTAAGCAGATCACAGTCTCACCGGAAGTGATTATGGGAGGTTGCAAAACCAAGTTTTTGCAGCTTGAGGGATTGTGTGATGTGGAAATTTTGTAGTTTCTTTATGCTTTAACACTTACTTACTACTTCACATTCCAAAAATACTTAGCACTTATACTTTACTTCAAATAATTACATCTATCACTTAAACATATCATAAACATTCACAAATTGTGTAGTACTAAAAGTAAGTGTAGATATTAAGCAAATAAATACATGTAGACACATATTTTAACGTGGTTCATCCCAACGTGGGATTACGACCACAAGAAATATTGCTTATAATATATAATTTGTACAACAAATAGTTATTCCATATGCACATAGCTACAAGGTTTATGCGCACTAAGTTATAGATGGTCTGTGTGCTTAGCTGTAGACCTAGGCTTCCACGCACTTAGTTGCGGAGCCTTTCTCCTTTCTCTAAAGCACATATCAATAGAATACAACCATGACAACATATTTAAATCAATACTTAGGCATCTTCCTTCTTTATTATTCATCCCTATATATACTATCACTTAAGGGATTACATCCCTACATTACCATGGACCTGATACCATGGTTTCCAAAATACAAGGGACTATGTTCCAAAACCATCAACTTTTACAATATTTTATGGTTTTACAAAAAAGAAGGGTCTTCATCATGAAGTTGCCATATTGCGCGATGAGTTTGCTGCACAGTCTTCATTGTGCTCTGCTACTCTTCCTCGAGATCCAGTTTGTACTCCGCGACATCTTTTCTACTGCGCACTCCAAAAAACTAAGATTTCTTCCCCAAAATCTGGAAAAGTTGCGCTGTGCCCAACATGCCCCCAACACTGACCTGTGACTTGTCCCGAGTCACTTAGTTGTTGTGCCTCTCATATTTTATGCAATGTTTTTATAGGCCTAGTTGAACTGTTGGAGTATGTTTGTCATTTGCTTATCCTTCCTATGTGATCCGTCCAACAATGCTTATTTTACATGCTTTGCAACCTTGTTTAGTAATGTTGCCTCATTCTGTTGAAGCTCCTAAAGCTTCTCATATACTATATGCGAGAGATGAAGGCCGTTATCCTTCCAAGGCTAAGTTCTTTCTACAATGTTTTCCCTTCCCTCTTCAGCTCTTTAATTCTCTTATGTAGCACCTTCACTTCATTAATCTTTGTGATCTTCTGGAATATAGGCAATGTATTCATAACTGCTCGACTTTCCTTAACTGTTGCTACTTTTTATGCATATCCTCCTGCAATTTCTAAACATTTGGATCTTTGTGAAGTGAATTCCAAATCTCCATACTATCATCTAGTAGTTTGTTGTAGTCCACCAATGGTACAAATATTATAACCATAACTAATTTTAGGTCAGGCTCCCTCTAGTCTCTTACATCGTGCCGCGTAACTGGATGCAACTTCAATTGTATCTCACTGATTTTTACCTCATACACAAATTATATAGTGACAAATTTGTATTTCCGCTCCTTTATTGCAAGGCCGAGCTTCGCGACCTTTTATTTTGTCAATTTCTCTTCACGGACCTCCATGTATCAAATTCCCTTGCACGTTGTTTCTACTGCATCTTTTAGCTATTGATATTCTTTCCTTATCCGATCTATTTCTTGTACTGTCTGGTAAAGCTTCGGTGATAGCACAACTCACTCCTTTTCCACCTGTATCTTGAGCTTCAATATGCACTCTTCCCTTAGATTTAATTCCTCTATAATATCTTCATTAAACTTATGTAACTTTGGTAGTGGAACTGCTGCGATGTTCATATTTATATGTGTCCACTCCTTGGCGTGCTGTTGAATTTCTGTTGATTCAAATTGTAGAGCTCCTGTAGGTATCTATGTCATCCTCGCTACAAGGGTAGGCACGATTATCCTTCCTTCTATAACCATTTCATGTATTTGTGAAAGTTGTCTAGTTGATAATGCCAAAAGTTTCAACTCCATAATCCTCTCTTACACACCTATGATAAGCTCCCCGGAGCGATATTCCAACTTATTCCATGATTTTGCTATGATCTCTTGAACCTTGTCTTCTATTTGCTCCAACCCTCCATGAGTGAGAACCATTAGTAACATCCTTTGACTTATCTGCCTTATGCTTCTTTCTTTCCTTGGTGGAAGATTCTCCTTATCTCTTTCTTTTCTCTGCAGAAAATATCCATGTTTCTACCTTCTCTGTCTTCTTCATCATTTCCTCACCTCCTTGAGATTCTTCCTCATGTTCTTTGTCATGGTATTATTCTTCCTCTTCATCTTCCTTTGATTCCTTCTCCTTGTCTTTTCCACTACCTTCGCCATGGTGCAAAGTATCACTCTTCCTCTTATGTTGCATTGTCTCCTACCTCATCGTCGGAGTCACCCAATCAGTGGACCGTGTTTGCACTACTTCTAGTAGATCATCCTCTCTGACCATATATGCCAATTCATGCCATTTCTTCCTCACATATCGATGTGGCTATGTGTACAATCTATGAAAATTTGCCTTGAGCCTCCCCACGAGGCTATATTTTTTGTATAAATTTGGCGAGACACGTTGATACTGGTTTATGAGCATGTGCAGATCCATCTGGTATAGTATAAAAAATATATTGCTTTCCTATGCATGCGATGGTTGAGTGGTATGACACAGTGAAGAATACCTCACGGCCTCACATATATCTTCTTCTATCTGAGGAAATTGTGTGTCCTCTAGTTCCTTACATGTCAACATAGTAATGATCAATAGTAACTAGGCATAATGGAAATATGTACCTTTCTCCTAGAACTCGCGACAACCATTCAGAAATTCCTTGCATAAATACGTAGCCTAGTTATATTGGACTCCATTTGTGCACTGCACGGCTAAAGCCACCACTAGTGCAGGGACTTGATTTGTGCATCACTTACTCATAATCTTTCCAGCCATAATATGTACCATGAAGCAGACTATTTTGTCACTGATAGAGTTTATGTCGTAGCCCTTATTACCTTTGACCAACCCATACTTCGACTTCATGCTTTAAGCCAAGCCATGGTTCTGGTACTTCCGGATGAACTCCTCCACCAGGGTCCACCATTGGTATGGTAATCTTGTGATCAACGAGATCAAAATTTGGTCTATGGGGATATTATATCCCATCTAAAGGTTTCCATCATGTCCTAACACTAATAAATTTTGAAAACGCGATGTATTTGATGAACTTATGTTGAAGTTCAACACATTTAACATGTTGAGCATCCCTAACTACACGAAAACGTTTTGTCATTGTTGTGGTTGTAATCTTTTCACTCCGATATCTTGGTAGTGAAGTTGCTACAAGTACCAGCATTATGAGAACTGCAGGTACTTCGTTTGGCCGTTAAAATCATTATTTGTGAATTTCAGCTGCAGGATTTTCGCTAAAATATCTCCTTCAAATGGCACATCCTATGGAAATACTTCACATCTTTGGTATCCTTTATAGGCTTAGCATTTGGATTCCTTAGCGGAATGTATGAGGGAAGAGGTAAGATGAACACCACACCATATTCCTCTGCCCGAATTTCCCTATATTCTTCAATGTCGACCTACTAAGGTTTCTTCTAAGGCTTTAGAGATTTGGCAGGGTTCTTTTTTTTGCTTTTATTGGTTCTTACTTCCTTGGGTTGCTTCTACCTCAGTGATGTTCAAGGCTTCTATGGAAACGGTGCTACTACTGTGGGTGTTGCTACTATGGGTGGCATGACTGGTGATGCTATTGTTGTATCAGTAGTTGCTATGAGGGATACATCCATAACTCCTTCTATACCTTTCTCATTAAATATTCGCTCAAATTCTTCAGTCGACAAGATATTCATGTAATAAATATTTGCAATTTCTTCGCACTATTACTCTCTCAAACTCTCGATTCATAAAATTTCTTAATATGAGCAAGATTTGACTATTTATAATAATTATGGCAGTCGAACCTCATCATTAGATTTGATTTTGTCTTGATTTTGTTCAAATTTCATCATTAAATGCACATATATCATTAAATTCTGCCAATTTTCATCTTAATTCAGCATGACACTTTTCTTTTCCCTTTTAATGGCCATATTTCTACTTTTCCAGTGAACTTTAACACGTCCCCTATTGTATCGCACCTGTCTCTTACAACGTGTCTTCCTGCGAACTTTGACATATTCCTAATTGTAGCGAAGTACTTTCTTCGTCGAGCTCTCTCTGAACATAGTTTATAGTAATGTGTTCAATTTCAACTGAATGTGACACTAACGCTGTCCTTATTTCTTCTTTAGGGAGAAGCTATAGGGATAGGGTTGTCCCTGTACAACTTCAATCTATTGCCATTCACTTTTCCTTGAATTAATTCTCCATTTAAATTTGCTAACTATGTTGTTCCTTCATCAGTAATATACTTGATAAAGTATGGGCCTAACTAGTGTGTTTTGAATTTTCCTGGAAATTTCAAAAACTTGTTGTCATAGAGGAGAACAAGGTCTCCTACCTGAAACATCCTTTTCTTAATGTTCCTATCATGCCAAGCCTTTTCTCTTTCTTTCTGTAGCTGTTGATGAAATATTTCTATAACCCTGTCTTCTTCGAGACCAGGTAACTACGACATTCTTTCTTCCATTATGTCGAGGTTTATCATATTTGTAAAAGTTGCATTTCATAGGCTAGGGACAATGTATTCCATGGGAATCACAACTTCTTGCCCATAAACCAACTTAGAGGGTGTTTGACCTGTCAACTTTTTGCATGTGTTCCTATAAGCCCATAATACTGCTGGAATTCTAAGATACCAGTCATCCTTATTGACATTACATACTTTGGTCGGTGCATTCTCCAAAATTTTGTTGAATTCCTCCATAGTTCCATTTGCCTGAAGATGGTAAGGAGTTCTCTTTTGGTGGTAAACCTGGAATTCCTCACTTAATGCTTCAATGGTATTATTCAAGAAATGTGACCCTTCGTCACTGATCAATATCTTTGGACACCCAAATATGAACAATGTGTATTCAAAGATGAAATTTGCAGCATTTTCTGCACTACAATCCTTCACTAGATGTGCTTCAGCCCAACTTGTCAAATAATCAGTTGTAGTGATTATATACCTCACGCCAGTCCTTTTCCTTGCTAGATTAATAGGTCCAACAAAATCAATAGCCCATTGGTAAAAAACATGAAAAGTTACTTGTGGCACTGGTACCATCTCATCTCTCCTTGAAGGTTTTCCTGTTCTTTGGCAGATATCACATGCTCGACAATACTCATTTGCATCTTTGTGTAGTGTAGGCCACCATAGTCCTACTCTTAAAATTTTCTTCACAGTAGATTTCCCTACATAATGTCCACTAGTTGCAGCACTATGAGCTTTTGTTAAAATTATTTTTCTTTCATGCGAAGGAACAAACCTGTGCAATATTTCATTTGGTCCAATTTGATTCCAATGTCCTGCTATTAGTGGAAAATTTGTTGCCTTAATCACCAATTGTTTCTTCTGCTGTGTAGCGTAGTTTGAAGGAGCCATCCCTATGGTTAAGAACTGAATAATATCAGCGAAGTGATCATCTACTATCTTCATTGCAAACAACTACACATCAAGAAGATTATCCTCTATATTCATTGGTTCTTCTCTCATTTCTAATCCTTCCAAATGATCAAGTCTACCATTTAGTCTTTCTGGCTTAACAACAACTTCAAAATCATACTCCTGAAATAATAATAGCCATTTGCAAATTTTTCCTCCTAAAATATGCTTATTGACCAGGTACTTTAGTTTAAAGTGGTACGTGAGCATCTTAAAATGTGATCCTAGTGAATAATGTTTGAATTTCTGCAAACCATATACCATAGCTAGTCCTTATATTTTTGTAGTTGTATGGTTCTTTTTTGATTTAGATACTTTCCTTCTTGCAAAAGTTATTGGGTGATCGATTTCTCTTGTACCAGGTTGTGCCAACACCACCCATAAATCTATGCCTGAAGCATCCACATGAACATGAAGTTCCTTATTCCAATATGTAAATTCTAGTATAGGAGCATTTACCATATTTTCTTTTAGTGTGTCGAGGCTCTTTTCACATTCTTCCATCCATAAGAAAGTAACATCACTCTTCAACATTTTTTTCCATAGCTGCAGTAATCTATGCATATCCTTTGATAAATTTTCTATAATATCCTATGTGTCCCAAAGTGATGTGAATTTTTCTCATTGTTTTTGCTTGATTGCAACATTGAATGAGACTACCTGTAAATATATTTCCATAAACAAACTTAGGGAAGACGATACTGTGTCATACCAAAATGAAGTTTCCACGAAAAATGAAACAATAGGAAACAATGTTTTTGAAAATGGGACATGAAATCAAATACTAAGAGAGTAAGAAAACATATTGTGAATCTCTCCAACACCCATATTGACCAGGTTACTCTAGGTCTCCTTGAAAGAGGCTTGAATTTTTCCATTTCCCCTCGTTCCATACCCAAAGAAGACATTATGTGCAACATTGAGTATGGGATTAAGGATTTACCAGATAACATTAAAGTAATTGTTAGATAGGATTTCTCTATCATCCTTAGGAAATCCCAACCACCCAAAAGCAATATTACGAAACAAGAATATCTTGCTCTTAAGAGATTGAACCAAAACCCTAACATTGTGGTCTTGAACTCTGACAAAGGTGGGGGAGTTGTTATAATGAACAAAAATGATTATAATGAGAATATGATGGACCACCTGACCACTACCAGTTGTTACATTAAATTAAAAAATAATCCCATAAAAAATGTCTCTAGGAATGTAAATAACTTGATAAAATGAAGCAAAGAACACAACATTAAAAATATTATTGAAACCAATCCCTACTCTCCCAAGATATATGGAGCCCGTAAGATACACAAAGAAGGTGTCCCCATAAGACCCATTGTCAACACCATTGGAGGTCCTACTTACCATCTAGCGAAGTATCTTGCCAAGAAACTTAAACCCATGGTTTGAAACATCGTTTCCTTTGTCAAAGATTCCAATCACTTCATCAATGAGATCAAACAAATTAAAATTGACCAGGATGACATCTTGGTTAGTTTTGATGTAAAATCTCTCTATACTAACATTTCCATAGATAAGGCTATGGAAGTGGTCGATAAAATAATTGATCTTGACACCTCTAAATTAGTAGAAATTTGACTAAAATCGACTTTTTTCAAATTTAAAGATGATATTTATGAATAGACTTGCGGTGTAGTTATGGGATCACCTTTGTTTCCCATCATTTCCAGTCTGTTTATGGAATATTTTCAGACAAAATCCATTGAATCCCCATTAAAACCTACAATTTGGAAAATATTTGTCGAAGACACTTATATTATTTGGCCTCATGGAAAAGAAAAAATAGACATTTTCCTTAAACACCTTAACAGTCAATCTAATTCTATCAAGTTTACAATGGAAGTAGAAGAAAATGTCAGCCTTCCTTTTCTTCACATCCTAATAAAAATAAACTAATATGGCTCCATATCCCACCAGGCCTATCATAAGAAAGCCCACACAGAATATTACCTTCATGCCAACTCTCACCATCATCGAGCTTATAAACTTGGAGTTCTCAATACTCTAACAAATAGGGCTATTCGTATTTCAGACCATGACCATTTTGAAGAGGAGAAGAACCCTCTCATGGATGTTTCTGAAAATAATGGATATGGAAGACACCAAGGAATCAAAGCTTTCATGAAGGCATAAGATTCTCATAACAAACAACCAATGGATGATTATGTTGGTAAGGTTCACCTCCCTTACATATTGGGTACCACTGATAAGATTTCTCACATTCTAAAAAATACCAATATAAAAACCACCTTTAAACCTATGAACACCATTAGTAGATGGCTACAATCGGTAAAATATCCCCTTGATCTAAAATGCCACATAGGGGTGTATGTGGTTCCCTGTTTCTATGGAAAAACCTACATTGGTGAGATCAATCGATCAATATTAACAAGGATTCAAGAACATGTTATCGACATTAAACATAACCGGTCCAAAACCTCGGCTTTGGTAGAGCACTCTAGTAAAACCAATCATCATATTTGTATTGAAAACTCTTGTGTTGTGGCCAAAATTGAGCATTATCACCATAGGAACTTTAGGGAAGCTATATAGATAGGAAAACAACCCAATAACCTTAATCATGATGATGGTTGAAAATAAGTGATAATTGGATTCTCACTCTAACCTCCGACTACACCTTCCCCTGGCTAATCCCTACCCTCTTACTGCGTAATTTATTGTTTTAGTGTCTTCCCAATAGTGTAAAAATTCACAAACCCTAAAAATTTTCATTAAAACTTTTAATAATATATGCTAAAATTTTTAGGATTTTTTTAGCTAAATTCAATTCCAATTTTAGTCTTAAAAATAATATAATAATAATAATATTATAATAATAGGTTATATTTTCTTAGATTAATTATTATATTTAAAATATTTTTCTTATAATTTCAATTTTTCAACATTTTATTTGATCTAAACTTTTAATTTTTTTTCAAACAATTAAATTTTTTTATCTAAAAAAACTAGGAAAACTATGAAGTTAATAATAAATATGAATTTATTCATAAAATAAAGCTAAAAAACTAAAATATTCAAACAACCCTTTAACCATGAGTTAATTTGGGGAATTTTTAATATGTGAATATTAACAATATAGTATTACTTATTATAATAAATTAACACTTTCTTATATTTATTCTACAAACAAAAGTTTAAGTTGTTGACATTTCATTTATTTAAATTTAACTCAAACCTAATTTATTTTAATTTACTAATCACATTAATTATTAAATAATAATTATTTATAATTTTAATAATAAACAAACAAATTTATTTATATTTTAAAGAGCTCGGTATAAAAATAAAATTAATTAATCATTATCGTTTTTACTCTCTCATCACACTTGTTGGCTATATTCATCTCTTTCGCCCCACCTTTATTTATTAACCCTATTGAGTTCTCGCTTGTTCACTCATGGATCTATCGTGATGATGAACCACAAAGGATGGTTCGAAACGTGGATTCCAAAAATATGAATGCGATGACTCTAGAAGATGACACACACAAAATATAAATCGTAGAAGCCTCAAATCAATAATAATATAAATATTTGTAGGCTCCACCAGTAATCCCTGCTTGCAAACAATATGTCCCAGCAATATAACAAAAGGTACACAGAATATGCACTTCTTAATATTCAAAGAAATATGATACTATTTGCATGTGTTGAGCATCGGTCTTAAGCTTGTAACATGGTTCTTCAATAACCCAAATACTCTCCAATCATGGAAATATACTTCTAAGAACTTGTGAATATATTCTTTGAAAGCTACAGCCACCACTCTTGAAAATATGGCAAGGGCATTCTTTAGTCTAAAAGGCATCATTATGTATTGATATGATCCCCATTCCATAATGATGATAGTCTTATGTCGATATTCTGGTGCAATTCTAATCTGACAGGGTCCTGAAAATACATCTATGAATGAGTAGGCCTTTTGTCCACCTAAATTATCCAGCACTCCATCTATAAAGGCTGTATGGAAGGGATCATGCACACATGCATAATTTAATTTCCTTAAATCGACACAAATCCTTATTTCCCCTTTAGCTTTCTTTTCCTGGACTACAATGAGACTTACTCATTCTGATTCCTCCACAGGTTCAATGATCCTTGCTACTATGATTTTATCTAACTATTCTTTTACTTTCTCCTTATATTGTGGATTGAATCTATAGGGTCTTTGCTTGACAGGCTTCAAATCAAGCTTTCAGGGAATCTTCATAACTCTCAAGTATCCTACTATGCCCTTAATATTTGAGAACTTAGTGAGGAATAAATCATGGTATTCATGAAAAGGATCTATCACTTTGCTGACTATTTATTTGTCCCAGCAATATCCTCTCATTACAAAATTCAGCTCATCTTCTGACCCAATACTCACCTTCCTTGCCTTTAATGGATTTGTTATATCAAGAATTTCTAATTTAGGTCCATTCACTTCACGGTAGCCTTCAGATTCTGCTATTTCAATATTGCAAGGGTCATATTCTTCTTCAATAGTGATGTTGTAGGATTCTAGTACATTATGTAGCTGCGCAACCAAGTCAGGGTGCCAAGTGAGTGGAATTTCGTTCCAAAAAATATTATTTTTAACTATCTCAAGGGTTGAATCTATATATGGACAAAAATATTCGAAGCTAACTATCAATATAAACCCATCAACCATCTCTTCCTAACTCTAAGTACCATGCTAAAGTTTTGTTTCCAAGTACCAGTTTTGACGAATTGTTTCCAATGTATGGATGAACCCATGCACCCATTATTCTTGTGGAATCTCCTCCCATTTTTTCATACAAAGTTGGACATGCTCTCTAGGGTCATTTTGACCATAATATTTATCTTCCAATTCTGTTTCTACCTGACCAAACCTTTTCCATATAAACCTTCGGCATTCCTGCGAAGTTCCTATATTCTTCTTATGTGTAGCCCACCATATAGCAAGTGTAGCTCGTCATGCTAGATCAAGAGCTAGCAATATTTGAAACTCTAGTACTTGTTCTTCATATTCTTCAAGAAAAGTATTTATATTACCCAAACCATCATAAAAAGGTAAGTAATTTATACTTATACTTGAGGTTTCATACAATGAACTGCTTTAGTAATTTTTGCACATCGCCTTGTAGATACTTCATGTAACTTGTTTTTCCAATTTTTCAATTCTTCTTCCGAATATGAAGTGTAGGATCTACTTTGTTCCCAACCCAATTTTCCATCTATAGTGGGATTAATCCATTATTCTTCTTTGGTTGTTATCGGATCAATTTTATCTACCTCCATGGCGTTCTACTCTTCTTTAACTGGTTCAGTATACCTTACTCCTTTTGATGGATCTAATGGGAAAATTACTCATATTTTTTATTTCAAATATCATTTGCGTATTATTAAGTTGATTATAGCCATGTTAAAAAATTCCCAATATAGTCCAAGTAGTGCAGGATATGGGTTACTGTCATCCACAATTTCTATCACTTCAAAATGGGTAGTAGTGCACACCCCTTCAATGTCTATTGTAATACTCGATAGTCTTCCTAGAGGAGCAATATTTTGTTGATTAGCCATTCTTAGCTGAATAGGTGACCATTGCAACTTCGGTTTACCCATTACTTCCCATGTTTCCTTTGTTGGGACATTAGCTTCATATCCCAAATCTAAAATAACTTGGTCCATGTCATATTCTCTTATTTATGCACTAAGCCTCATTTCCTTTCCAATTCTTTTTTGTCTATGTAAATTTTTAGCTTTGCACATCTCACTTGGTGGTACTTCTTTAGATGCACATGCTTTTATTAATTGCTGAAGTCCTTCTACAACTCCTTGATCATGCAACAATTTCATACAAGTTTGAAGAAAATATTTTAGATTATCTACTTGATATTTTGCATCTTGTTCCTATATTGTTAGAGCTTGGCCTTGTACCAAAGATAATAGATCACAACTATTATTCTGATTTTGTTGCATGTTGGATGTTGAAGTTCCTGCATCCATAAATATTTGCTTTTCTTCCATAAAGACTTATTTTTTCTTTTGCATATAAAACACATGGACATTTTCAATAGTATTTCTTACCCAGTAGCTTCGACTTCGTTCTTCCCATCTGCTTTATCATCCCTAGCCACATCTCCACTTCTTGTTACAATATTTATGTGAGGTTCATTAGTCCTTGGTTCCAGAGTCATCATTTGAATGTTTTATGTTGGCTGCTCGTTCCACTTTATTTGCATTTTTTCCATAAGTACCAGACACTCTTCAATTAGATGATCAAAATATTTGAAATACTTACATGTCGTTGTAGGATTTTGATAGTCTCTCGGGAAGTGTCATGCTTGGCAGTAGTTATAGTAGATAATTTTTCCTTGTCCTCGACAAGCTCCACCACCTCGACTAGTACCTCGATCTCGACCTTGATAACCACCATGAACAATGTGCTGTTCATGTTCCTCATGTTTGTGTTCTTCGTCTTGCTTCCTATATGCATCATCACTTCGATCCATCATTAGTTCATATGCTCGACAATTGTTTTGAGCATGTCCCACTGATTTGTAGAACTTGCAATATAGGTTCCTTGGAGTTTGTACATACTTTTGCAATAGATAACAATATTTAGCACAAATTTTACCCCTATTTTTACATATCTCGTACCATAAGATGTATCCTGGGTTCAAAGGATGTGGTTCTCCACTAGCCATGTAGTTTCTAAAGAGAGGACATTGTTCCTTAGAATGACCTTCTCCTTTGCACTTTGTGCACCATACTACTTCTCAAACTTCTTTACTTTTCTTCATAGCTTATATCTACAGAGGCAAATTTTCTACCTGACCTTGGAACTGCTGCATAACTGCATTGATATCCCCTATCACTGGAACTTTTAACTTCATTGCAAGTTCTAAGGCTTCAAATTCAGTTTGTATCTTCTGTGGTGACAAAAGAAATCTTATATGTAGAAGCAACACAACTATAAAAAACTGTTTATGTTGATGTGGAGCTATTTCGAAGCTCACTTGATCGAATAGCATCTTGAATCTCTCATCAAATTCCTAAATAGACTTAGTAGGTTTTTGTTTGATTTCTTTTAGCTCTGTGATGAACTGTGACTTAGACTTCAGCTTCTTGAATTCTTTTATTAGGGTTGTTTTAATTCTTCAAATGCTATTTTCTATTTTCTTGAATATTTCATGTACCATGTCAACGCTCTATCCCAAATTGTTGTAACAAGTTGCACTTTCTTCATATTTTCATCATCGACCTGCTTCGCATAAGAACTAAAATTTCCCTGGATCCTCTGAACTAGTCCCTTTAAAAATAGGAAACTTAATATCATCGTCCATATTTTTCTGGAACGGGGGAGGGGAGGGGAGGGGATTCGTCAGGGGATGGGGATGGGGGTGGGGGGGTTGGAGGGGTTGGAGGTTGGGGAAACTAGTATACCTTTGATTTATTAACAATTCTAGCTTAAGTTAACTTTCAGATTGGAAGGGTGAATACTGTGAGGTTACTTTAGGGTTCTCACGATGAATTTCTTCACTTTTAGACTCACTCAATAGAGGGATATATTTATTTTCTATAAAATTATTTGGATCTTGGCCATGAGATCTCTTTCTGGTTTCTATTCTATATATTTTTCCAGTTCGCATTGTTCTAACCTCTTAGGATCTTTTCCCAAACATAAGTAACTAATAATATGACTACATTCATAAAATCCCCTTTTCAAACAAAAGCATCTTAATCCAAAGGTTTAGAGATTTTAAGAACTTACCTCGTGGTCCTTTGAATTTTTTTTGTTCTACTTAGTTATAGGACACAATCAAGTCTATCTTGAACTCAGTAATGAATCCTCCCAAGATGTTGTTAATCCATAAATCAACGTCTCTTGAGGTCTTTTTGTTTTTCTTCTTCAGTCATTGTATTAGTTCAGGATTACACTCAGTTTCATCTCCTCTAAAGAAGTCTTTTCTCTCAATCAACCTTGATATCGACTTGTATAGCTCCACATTGAATGAGACGAAGAATATTTCATATTGATCTTCAAAAATATACTTCTCCAACCACCTCCCAGTTGACAAACAAGGGTTTCTATTCTCTTTTTTCTACAAATTCTCTTTCCTTTTTTTCTACCCAATGTTGAACTTCTTTCTTCGACAGATTCCACATAAACATCCATCAAACAGATCTCGATCCTAGCAACAGAACCATTTGTTGGCTTATGTTGGGCTAACCCAGGGTCAAAGTTAGTTGCATACCAACAAAACCCTCAACCACTGGCCCTCTCAGAAATGACCTACAAGTAGATCCCAGTCTCACTCAAACTAATTATGGTAGGCTGTAGAACTAGGTTTTTGTAGCTTGAGGGATGATGCGATATGGAAATTTTGTAGTTCCTTTAAGATTTAACACTTACTACTTCACATTCACAAAATACTTTGTAGTTATACTTTAATTCAAATAATTACATTCATCACTTAAACATATCATAAACATTCAAAAACTATGCAATGCTAAAAGAAAGTGCAAATATTAAGAAAGTAAACACATGTAGACACATATTTTACCACGGCTCATCCTAACATGGGACTACATCCATAATAATTGTTTCTTATATTATAGAATTTGTATAACAAATAGTTCTTTCCTGTGCACAGAGTTCCAACGTGTCTGTGCACTAAATTGTAGACAATATATAGACTTAGATGCAAACCTAAGCCTCCACACACTTAGTTGCGGAGCCTTTCTCCTTTCTCCGAAGTATAGATCAATAGAATACAACTGTAAACACATATTTTGATCAATACTTAGGTGTCTTCCTTCATTATTATTCACCCATATATAAACTATTACATGAGGGATTACATCGCTCCATTACCATGGATCCAATACCATGGTTTCCAAAATAGAAGTGACTATGGTCCAAAACCATAAACCTTTACAATATTTTATGTTTTTACAAAAAGGAAGGGGCTTCAACATGAAGCTCCGATACTGCGTGGTGATTTTTCTGTGTGGTCTTCATTGTGCACCACTTCTATACTATGTGGTCCACTTCGTATTACGTGAAATATTTTCTATTGTGCGGTCCACTTCGTACTCCATGATATCTTTTCTACTATGCACTCCACAAAACACAGATTTCTTGCTCAAAAGATGCCCAAAATCTGGCCAAGTTGGGTTGCGGCCAACAAAAATATCTTCATTTTCATAATTTATATAACGCTTCACTAATATGGATGCAATATCTACATGCACATATAGAAAGAAAGAATGGAATGTGAGTTAACCGTTTTTGTATCACCTTCCACTTTCATAATCACATGACTAGTGAAACCTCTAACTTCCTCTTTTGTTTTTTTCTCCATGTTCATTACTAATTAAGGTATCATCAATAATCAATTTAAATGCCTTATTTCAGGGCACCTAAGATAGAATGTTAGAAATAAAAAAATATTTGTATTTGAATGAAATGATCATGGGATTGCAACATTTTGTGTTTTGCTTGGATTTGAAGATCTCAAAATATATTTTGATTGTGTTTTTGAATTTTTTAAATCACAACTTTTGAAAATATAGCTTAAAACCAATTATTCTCAGATAAAATAATAATAATCTAATTTAATATCAAAACCTATCAAAACACCAAATTATGGCATACACAACCCCCTTTCTTTTAAATTACAATAAGGTATTCCTTTAGCACATAATGTCATGACTTCCCAATAGCAAGCTTATGGTTTCACATAGAATAAATTCAACCTTTTTATGATATACAAATAACATCAATTTTAAGAAGGATATTTGGCTCTTATAATTATCTCATCTTTTTTCAGGGCACTCTTTTCAAATTTCCCCTACATGACATACGGAGTAGAAAGTGATCATGCATACTAGTCATGATAGTTTGTGCTAAGAGAAAATGCATGTAAGGTGTCCAATAAAGTTAAGATTATTATTTCTAGGATCCAGGGTCTCCTTATATCTGGTTGTATGTACGTTATCTATGATTTTGTATAAATCTACCTAGGTAACCCATTTAGTTGGATTTGGAATTAATTAAAACTCACATGATATACTCTACAAGAAACATTACAAATTTTGTAAGGATGGGTTACATAGGTTTCCCTTAGTTTGTTCATCTCTTACTCTTTTGAGTTTCTCATTAAAATGGTGGAACAACACCTTCAATGGTTGATAATTTATGTTCATTTGAGTCTCACCTAGGTCAATCCTATCAATTTCATCTCCACTACTTTACTCTATGTTCATATGTATTTCCCTTCTTCAGTGGCCTAAATTTATATCATGATTAATAGATAACTCCCTAGGTGATATATTTACCAAGCTAAGTTAAATGGATTGAATAGACAAAATTTATTAATAAGAACCCTTCTTTTGTTCCCACATACCTTGATGGCCTAATACCTTAGTATACACATACCAATCACATTGCGGCACATCAACATTAAACCCACCATGGTGAAGAAATAGGAAAAAATATGTATACCTTCCATGCCACCCAAAATTCCATGTGGTATCAAGGCATTAGCATGACAGGTGTCATTAAAGCTAGTGGTAATATGATATCACCATTGATTCTAAAATAACATCAATGCATGATGTAAAAATTTTGAAGTGTTTGATTTCTTTCCTTGGGTCAAATTGTTGAGTCATCTCAATAGGTGTTGTTATTCCAAAAAACATTTTTGATACCTTACTGAAGTCATAATAAGGTGCTTTGATGAACATAATTTCCTTGAAAGTTTTGAATTGTGTTAAACACACTAGACGTGGTCCTAGAAATATTTTACGCTTAGGTTGATGAATGACATATGTAACCACAGAAGTTGTACCATGATGGCTAAGTACAAATGAACTAATAAAATACATGCAATAACCATGGAATTATTTGTGGAAATTAGATGAAAGCATCCATTGTTAACATTATTCATTCCATGTAACTCTTTAGAACACACCTCTAAATGCATTGTCATTGGTTATTAGTAGTCCTTTGTCTACTCTTGGTGCTCATATGTGCCTATTGGTTTAGTAAAAAAACTAGTCCCTCACCTTCATTGATCCTTGCACCTAGTTTGGCTTTGACTATCTAGGTTATGATATTTATTATCATCAACACACACACATTCCCATTGGTTCATGTTCCTTCATATAATAGGAATATCAATGGAAGTGGTGAATGATAGACTTTGGTGAAAGTTTTCTTTGCACTCCTTTCTATATGTCACATGATCGATGAATTTCAACAAAACCATCTTGTATGTATCCTTTGTGGAGAAGCTTCAATATGGTGGTGTACACATTCTACCTGTCCCACTTCCTTGTGGTAGTTGCCAAAGTTGTTTCTTTAAATAAATTGTTAGACAATTAAAGTCCTCCATGGTTTCCACCATGCATTTCCCTGAAAAGGTATGGATTATTTAATTCATTTTAATTTATTTTAATCTCTCCATCTCAATGTTGTTATAAATCTCCATTATTTGAAGTGAAATTTGATGTTCTTGTGTGCCTTTGAGGTTGTACATGAACATTGTTATCAATTAGATGATTTCCAATTACAAAGGTGAAGATATTGTGCAATGATAGCATATGTTTTCTGATATCACATTGATTTTTCTTTTCTCGACATTTTAGACAACAACTAAGGTCTACCACAAAGAGAAAAATACAATAATCATGACAACAATAAATAGAAAAAATAAAAGGAAAGTCAGAATAAAGATAAAAGGAAAATCAAATGAAGAAAAATAAAACATGAACCAAAAGGACCAAGCAAAAAATAAAAATAAATAAGATAATAAAATATAAAAGCCAAGGAATAAAAATACATATAGAAAATTAAAAGAGCATATATAAATAATTTACCTATAAAATATTATAGGTTCAACTTATATTATTATTATTATTACTTATTACAAATACATTTTCGATTCAATTTCTATTTCTATATTATATTTTTTTGGTTTTTATTTCTTTTCACTGTCTATGTACATTATTTATAATTTTTTATATTATATTATTTTCATATATGCTTTTCTTTTACATGTTTGGGGTCATTTCTATTGTTTTTTCTTTTTTTTCCATTATGTTTTTTTTCTTTTTATTTTAATTTTATTTATTATTTTTTATTGAATTATTTCTATCATATTTTTATTTTAGTTGTTGGTTTAAAATGTTGAGTAAATAAAAATGGAGGTAGCATATTAAAAAATATCTACTATTAATATAAATATCACACAGGTTTTTAATATGAATATTGTGAAAATAGATTGATATATGTTTTTCATAATTTTGGGTCATTTATAGAGTGGAAAAATAGAACTAGATATCTATTAAGTTCAATTTGGAGGTTGAGAATGATATGGTGATCTTCCGTCATAAAACTTCTTTACCTTGATTTAGGAATTAAATGGATATTTTGGAGTAAAAAAATTGTGAATATAGGTCCTAACAACTCAATGTTATTCTATTTTTTGAGATATTTCTAGCACTTTGAGGAGCACCTCAATAAGAGTTTGATGAAGTATTTATTGACAAGTTAATGCATACATTAATCACCACAATACCAAGTGTATACCTGTTAGGCCCCTATACTACTAGTGTAACCCCTTATTGTTATTAGTACAACCCACTTATTATAATGATGTACCCATGTAGTGCCCATATTGTTACTATTGTGCTCCATAGAAGCCCACTATTGTTATTAGTGTGCCCTTAGATTATTATTGTTATGTCGGCTATAATTATGTTATGACCCCTTAGACTCCTATATATAGAAAGGAGGTCTTTTCGTTTGTATCATCGAAGAATTGTTCATTTATGTAATGTAAAGGAGGTTTTCCCCTTGAAAAGGCTGAATTCTAAGGCGTTGATCTATCTTTTGTATTTTTTCTTGAGCTGGTTTCATAACATTTGGTATCAGAGCTTTGGATTCTAGGGTTTCGCTGCTCCAAACAAGACATCGTGGCATTTTCGCTATAACTTGTTTTCTGTGACGTTTCAGAAGTCGCAAAAAAACCCCATTTGAGAATACTTGGCGCTGAACTTTGGGTCCGAATTTCAGAGTGTTTCGCGGGATATTTTCGGAGATATGATCTGAGGAAGTTGGCCTTTTTGCAGACTCCTGAATTACACTCAAAACAGGTGATCTGGGGAAAATCGTCATAACTTTCTTTCTGAGCATCGGATTGAAATTTCGTCAGAAGGTACAGAAAGAGGACGGACTGTAGTTTTCATTTATATATTTTTCAGAGTCAAAGGTTGAAACAGTGACACGTG
>APFE030566319.1:0-47966 GCA_000404065.3 Pinus taeda | reverse complement strand
AGAAAAAGGTTCAAGTAGTGAAAGATCACATCGAGCATCAACAACAAGTTCTCCAACTTTTAAAGGATAATGCCACTTCAGTGCAAAATCAAATGAAACAATAGGCAGATCAACATCGTAGTAAAAAATGTTTTGATGTAGGTGATTGGGTATTTTTACTGCTACATATCAAGCAAGCTATTTATGAGAAGGAAATGTTGGCAATACTACATGCACTTAAAAAACGACGACCTTACCGAATGAGACAACTCTTCAAGGGTGAGGATGTGGAAGCATTCTTTTGTGCTATTTCTATTATCCAACCAAATTGGATAAACGAAGCAAGGGATGAATGGAAGAAGGACGAAGAAGTATGGCCAGTTATTCAAAAGTTGCAAAAGATCCTAATTCAAACAATATTTCCAGAAATTGAAGAGGAAGGAAAAATCATATTGGAACCTGGAGCCATCACAGAAACAAGAACCCGATAGCTACGAAATCAATTTCAGAGTATCTCATCAAGTGGAAGAACTTACCAGCTGAAGATTCCACATGGGAGGACAAGAATTTTATACGGAAGCATCAAGAACTACTCAAGCGTTGAGGACAACACTTTTTGAAGGAGAGGGGCATGTTAGGCCCCTATACTACTAGTGTAAACCCTTATTGTTATTAGTACAACCCACTTATTATATTGATGTACCCATGTAGTGCCCATTTGTTACTATTGTGCCCCATAGAAGCTTACTATTGTTATTAGTGTGCCCTTAGATTATTATTGTTATGTCGGCTATAATTATGTTATGACCCTTTAGACTCCTATATATAGAAAGTAGGTCTTTTCGTTTGTATCATCGAAGAATTGTTCATTTATGTAATGTAAAGGAGGTTGCCCCCTCGAAGAGGCTTAATTCTAAGGCATTGATCTATCTTTTCTATTTTTTCTTGAGCTGGTTTCATAACAATACCATCCCAACATATGTTATTCTAATTGTTGAGATATTTATAGCACTCCAAAGAACACCTCAATAAGAGTTTGTATAAGGTATTTATTGACAAGTTAATGCATACATTGATCACCACAATACCAAGTGTATGCCATCCCAACATTCATTACTCACATGTGGAGCTAATCACATCTAAAATATCAAAAATATTTTTGTGGGTCTGAAATCCTAATCCTAATTGGTAATTAGGAAAAGTAGAAACAGTAATCCCAAACCTAATGAATATACAAACATGGTAAACATCAAGTTACATACAATTAAAGAAGCAAAGTCGATCCTATGATGAAAAAACAACCATATTAGAAAATGGAATGATAATATTGAGAATACTATTACACCTCCTAATGCTGAAATAGTCATTAATAAGATAATTATGATTCTCAAAAGAAAATGCATAAACATGGTATTTTCACCTTGAAGCACCTTAGCATCAAAAATATGTATATCAAATTTTTGTGACTATGAATTGGTATACATAAGAGATATTAATAAATTAAATTAAAATCGAATGAGCGTTGATATATTAAATGAATAAAAAGGACAGGAGCACAGTAAGCTTGAGCTGCACATGCGGAGTTAGGGTTTCTCTACTCATCCTGTTGCCGCCATTTGGGAAGTGGAGGTAGGGTCGCCCCTGGTTCTGGCGGCTCTTCTTGCCACCATTGTTGGAGTTTTCGACGCCATTGCCGAGCTGCTAAAGGTCTGTTGGGGGTTTGAAGTTTATAGTTTGGGGTTTTTCCTATTGTTCTATCGATACCTACACGACCTGAGGTGGTGCTTCACATTCGGCCTCCGCTTCCCCCATTCCTGCTGGCTTGTTTTAATTTCCTCGGCTCCGGCTCTAAGATTCCAAATTGGAGGTCCGCTGGTCTTGGGCTTTGATCAAAAGTGTTCTGGGGTGACTTGCATCATTTAGTGCCGAGTGGCTAAGGCGAGAGTCTGTGCCTTGAGCTTCGGCGGTTCATTGCTCAAACCTTCTGTGCCGCTGCTTGGGGGTCTAGCAAAGGAGTCGCTGTTTTGGTGGCTTTGAACTGCGGTGCGGTGCAGGAGAGGGGTATATTTTGGTCTACAGTTTTTTCTCTTAGTGGGGGCAAGGTGGATGCCCTAGCAACCTCTGCCCCCAGACTCGCCATGGCTCTGGTTGGGACCGGATGGGCTCCTTTGCGGTGGCTGAGGATGCTTTTTTTGGTGGCTTGCTAGCATACCACTATGGTATTCGAAGCATTGAGGGAACTGGGATGTGGAGGTTTCTCTGCATTGTTTCGTGCCGCTTCTTCATCGCTGTTTTTTTGCTGGAGTTTCTGTAGGCGGCTAAGGATGCTTGGGGCAGTTTGGTCTCTACCTCTTGTTTTTGGCGGTTTCAGGAGGAGAGTTTGTGGGGGTGGGGGAGGAGTGGCTACCTTGGCTACTCTTTCCTCATTTCGTGCGTCTCCTTCTTGTCTGGGCGACTAGATTTAGAGTTTTATTATTACACTTTTTCTCTCCTCAGGAGTTTCATTTTACATTTTTTTGTTGTTTTATTGTGATGGGTATGGTATCCTCCATAGGTCTGTTTCCAGCAGACTGGTTTGGGTTTTACATACCCATTATACTTGCTGCCGAGTCTGTGGGCTTTGCTGGATACTTCTCATGAAGTATTGTTTATTGTAAGTGGCTTTGTCCACACCTCTGCATAAGCGTTCAGCATCTACAACATGTAATTTTCTGAAATTAATGGAAATTACGAATTTTCTCCTCGGAAAAAAATTAAATGAATAAGAAGGAATATTTACATGGGATAATTATTTTTGTAGTTTAATACATTATATATGTTTGGAAATTCTAAAAATTGTAGGTAAAATTTATCATTATTTTGTTGTTGTTTTCCTAGGAAAAACCATAATCTTATTTCATTTGGAAAATGATACAAAATTGCATTACTCATATACATAATATTTTGTTTGTTTTTATGAAAATCAAAATGATCAATTGAGTTCACAACATATCATTCCCACTAAAAAATTGAAATGAGAGTATGGATGAAATATAGATTAATGTCCCAAATTTGCATCTATGAAGCTTTCTTCCATGAAAGGACTATGGCAGTACTTGTTGAATGATTTTTCAATTGATCTCGGTCAATAGCTAAGCCTTTTGTAACACCTCCTCCCAAATTTACCCACTTTTACAAGATCTGTAGGGTAAACATGAGTTGAGTGTCACTAGGATATGATTTGAACTCCAATTTCTAATAATGGAAGTGGGGCCTACAAACCAGAAGTAAATTGACATTCCACATAGACTATAGATCACTCAAGAACATACCAACCACCCCAGGTGATCAATTCCTGAGTTGGAACCCTTTTTCACTAGATTTTCTCCCCAACCACACCCTTGAAAAAATGTGCATGCGATTATGAGGCTCCAAATGCACCCATAGGCCTTCTTGAATGTGGTTATGACCCAAATTTCCATATTTAGTTCATGGAGTGACGAGATCTATGTCACTTTTTCAGTGTAGCCTCCATACCAGTGCCAATAACTACCTGTAACTTTCTAGAATCATGCCAATGGTGATAAAAATGCTAAACAATCAAAACTTGACCAAGATCTTGACCTAGACATGCCTAATACCATATATACATTTCACAAAAAATTATTAAACATATAAACTACACGCCATAAATGTATTTATTCTATAAACTTTTGATGTTCATATAAAAATCACGAAGAAGGCTCTATGCCTTGTGTAGCTAAATGAAATAGCCATCGTTAGCGCATTCATTCATAAAACATCTATTAAATTATCAAATCATGTAGAAGAGTAATAGCTATAACACATCATAAAACCATACATATAAATAGCATGTAACTAGAATAAAAACTAGACAAATCAACCATAAGATCACAATAATAACTAGTACAAGTTCTTGTAGATTGGAATTGGAAATTGTCGCATATTAACATGTAAAAATTCCAACCAAGTGAGGACTTCCACATACCACCCAACCATCAATTGGGTTGAGCCAGATATCTCTTTCATCCAATAACT
The DNA here is from genome assembly GCA_000404065.3 of Pinus taeda. NCBI lineage: Eukaryota > Viridiplantae > Streptophyta > Pinopsida > Pinales > Pinaceae > Pinus > Pinus taeda. The sequence goes on along the minus strand of APFE030566319.1, from coordinate 43,949 downwards.
CTTGTACCATATTCCAAGCATGAATGTGGGATCATAAGGGTTAATCCAACATAGAACCAACCAGGGCTTCCAGAGGCCAAACCACCTCAACCCTCAAGCATAGTGATCTCACCTATATGGTCCATAAATAACTAACATCAATGATATTGTTCTCTATCCATGTTGTCCAGGGCTTGAGAAACTACTAACTAAACCTAGAGCCTTCAAGGAACCCAAGTTGTTTCACGGCTCTAGAGAATTTGTCCAAACCCATAGGTTCAAGGGACTAGTAACTCCACCCACAACCTCTAGGGAATAAAACTTGTTTTAGGGCTCTGGAGAATTTGTTCTAACCCATAACCATAGGAAACCATAGAACCAATCGGAAAACAAAATGGGGAACCAACTACACCATGGTTATCTAGGAAATGACAAGGCAAGGTGGAAGCCATTGTCACTCAAATCTCCATGCTAATGATAGAGAATAACCAAGGAACCACATGCATATAGCATGCATCTAAATACCAACAACCAAATCACACATGCAACATATTACTTGCAAAGTAAGCCTGATGTAGCTGATGGTCCAATTGTCTCCTTGCACTCCCTCGATTTCCTTTTCTTCATTGCTTGTCTTCTTCCAAATACAAGTGAATGCCAAAGTGCTCCAACAATACTCTAAGTGTGCAAGAGTGTATGAGAGAGAGAATGAAGGGAGAGAGTGAAAAATGAACTAACAAAAGCTATGAATTGAGTTTATAATGGCTTTTTATTATTGATGTCTCATTTTTCTTCATTTTTTCCTCTAATTTCCATTGCATGCAAATTTGTGTCTCTTCACCTTCCTTTTCTCCTATTTTCCTTTATTTTCATAATTAAATGCCAATTATTGTCTCTTTGCCTTTGTCAATTCCTTTTACAATTTCCATATCCATTATTAAACAATACATGATGCCCACTATAATGTTTTTCCAACCATTCACCTTGGAATACATGTCCCATGACTTTGGTTTTATTTTTATTTACATGGAAAATCAACCAAGGGTTGTTACAAACCCCTTCGCATTCTGGGAAAATTGTCTTTAGTGTTCGATGACACTTATAACCAATAAAACATGCTGGCAATGGAGATTAATAATCCAACTTGATGCAACATTTACATCATACCAAATTATTGAAACCATGAACACCATACTGCTTATTAAAGCTTTAAAACATAACTCGATGCAATATTTACAACATATTTCTTATTTGAGCTTTATAACACATTTCATTGCAAAATCTACAATACACATATGCATATATAAATATAAACCAAAACACATATATCAAACAACTATGCTCAATTAGTAAACAAATAAGGATAGAAAGCCTGCATTTTGTCAACCATCTCCCATGTAGCTTCATTGGGCCCAAAGTGCTTCCACTGCACTTTCACTTGCTTGATTTATGGGTTCCAGAGCATGAGGTATTTTCTCTACAAAATTCACTAACGTTGTGTCTCAAATTCTCTCTCTGATTCCACCTATAATACAGATCAATCAATCACATGATCAACATCGTCGACGTGTCTCTTGAGCAATGGAACATGGAAAAAATCGTAGAATTTCATTATTGGTGGTAGTGCAAGTTGGTAGGCCACCAGTTCAATCCTCTCAAGGATTTCAAAGGCTGACAATATTGAGGTGCCAACTTGGCACATGGTCCAATCCTAAGGATCTCATCTTAGGCTTGAGCCACATGTACACATTCTCCCCAATATGAAACTCTTTAAATCATTTATGTTGATCTGCATATGTCTTCTTCCTATCCTATGCTTCCTTTAAATTCTTGTTAATAACCTACATCTCTTGTTCCATCTCAGCCAACAAATTTGGTCCATGTAACATCCTGTTCACTAGATCGCTTCAGTTGATAGGAGTATTACAACTCCTCCCGTAAAGAGCCTCAAATGGACTCATATTCAAAGATTCTCAATACCTATTATTATACACAAACTTCACCAATGAAATATACTCCTCCCACTTCCCCTATTGATGCATGGCATGCATCCTGAACATATCCTCACGAATCATGTTAACCCTCTCAGTATTTCCATCTTTATGTGGATGATAAGTTGCACTAACAGATAACTCTATCCCCAAGCTTGCAAATAACCCCTTCCAAAACCTCGAAGTGAACTTGGAATCTCCATCTAATATGATTTTCTTGGGCATGCCTTCTCACAATCTCCTTGATGAATATTTGAGATACCTCACCAATTAAATTTGTAAAATTCATTACAATGAAGTGAGATACCTTACTCAACTTGCCAACTACAACCATGATGGAATGTATTGATGTCCTTGGCAAACCTATAATGAAGTCCTTTGAAATGACCTCCCATTTCCATTATGGAATCAGAATAGCATGCAATAAAACATCTAGATGATTACATTCTTTTTTCACTTGCTGACAGTCCAAGCATCTAGCAACAAACTCACTGGCCTCTTTCTTAAATTTCGACGAATGATAGAATTTTTAAAAAAAATTCAAATTATTCCAGTATCTTGGGTGGCTTAAATACAACTTGAAATGGAACTCCCTCAAGATAAAATTCCTTATCTCACTGCTATTCGACATAAAAATCTTCTTCTTGAATCTCACTAAGCCATCAGTTGTGAGGTGATACTCCTCATCCCTATCAGTTTCAACCTGTTGCTAAAATCTCTACTTCAGTTGTTGGTACCTCTCATTGTGCTACTCTACATGTAATATTCTCTCTTGTAAATTTGTCCCATAAGAGCTCACAGTTGAAATGTGATTCACCTGCAGTTTCCTACTGAGAGAATATACAACCATGTTCTCCTTTCCCTTGATGTATTTGATATCAAAGTAAAACTCAATAAGGGTAGCCAACCATATAGCCTGCCTAGTGTTTTACCTCACGAGACAGTTCCTGGCTGTGGGGGAACGAGTGCTTGAGACATTTTGAGAATGAATAAAAAGATTAAAATTATTGGCTCGAAGTATAGGCCATGAGGGCTTTTAACCCTAGCCTTCCAAAGAAGAATGGTCAAAGGCTCTCAGCACTGTAGAATTCTAGACTAAGGAGTGAGTTGAAGAAGAAAAAAGAACAAAGTCCAAGCTAGGCACTTAAGAATTTGAATTTAGACCACCCTATAAAGAATAATGATAGAATAAGAAAATGTGAATGAGATTCCTGGGTGTGGAGCACCCACTAAGGGCTTCAAGATTAATTATCCTGAGTAGAGTTAATTAAATTCATAAAAGAAATAAACTGAAGCACCAACTTCATCTTACGCTGTTCTAGAGAAGAAATGAGATGAATGAATGATGAGACATGATAGGAGAAATAGTCACTACAACTTTCTTGTGCTGGAAACAAGCTGTAATATAATACTTAGGATTCAAAAATATTTTGGATTACAATACTTAGTCATGAAGAGTAAACTCCGAAACCCTGCCATGTCTTCTCTCTATTCTTTTATTATCTCCCTTAAGTTTTCATAGAATTGGTTATAAAATTGTTTTTGAAACAGTTATACAACTGTCCAAAACCTTTTTACAAAAATATGATATAATAAATTTCATAATATTTAAAGCCAAATTAAAAAAAGGCGTAATCTCTTTTACCGTATGTGCTTTGTATAATTAGCAAGCCCATTTTTACCATTATAAATTCAATAACATGATCATGTGATTGGTTTTGCAAGAGGGGAGGTTTAAGTGGGACCTAGGGTTTGTCCTCTACACGAAAAACAAAACCTTAAACAGGTTACGAGGGAACTTGGTTAGCTTATAGAATAGAGAATTTGTGTTGTCACAATTATTAATACTCGTCAATCCGTAGACTTATGGTTTTGGCCAAACCACTCCCGCATGCACTCTCTTCATTAAAATTTATGCATGTTTTGGTGTCGAAACTTCGTTGGATCCTGACATAATTTCTATGGACCATCAAAGTAAAATGACAAAGTATCGGTATCTAAAGACATAAAATGAGGGGAATTATGAAACCAAGTTGTGAAGTCACACCCCTCTTCATCTTCCTACTGAAGAGATTATAGGAGTGAATGCTCAAGTCAACGACTGGAGTTAGTGCCATGAGAACTAGAACATACTATATATAAATTATATATCTCATAGCCAGTTGAGCCGTAGACATGTTGTTCCTACCTTGACCTTCCGCGAGAGAGTCACCTTCTACAACTAGCTTAAACCTACATCCATTATAATCCTTTCCATCTTGATCTATCCATGCTTCCATCCTACCCCATGGTTGCCAGGTATCAACACCATAATTTTCAATGCACGTCTGCCAGAATGTTGTATGTCACAACTCTAAATGATGTACCCCTAAAACTTCTATCATACATGTCGTTGTAAAGTTTAATAATTCGCCTAGGAACAGTGTGGGGAAATGGAATGACTGGCTCAGTAACGAAAAACCCCTTTACTCGCAAGGCAGACAACAACATATAAGTGATGTTTGGAGAAATGCATTCATCAACACTATGGACGCAATACCATCTCTGCCTCCTTAAATCCTCATCATCATCCCTGAAATGACCGTCCACCACATCTTTTACACTCAGTGTTATATCAACAATAGGTTCAATGGAAGCCCTTTTCAATTTCATTTTTGCCAGTAACTGTAATATCCCTTGGATAACAACAACTTCTCCTCCTACGTTGTACCAACTTCAGCATTGTCACCCATTTCAAACAAGCTTCAGAGTTTGACTTCTTATGAACTCAACTTTTTGATAAGCCGTACCAGTCAACCTTTTTCCGGTTAGCTTTATATGATTTGCTCTATAAACAGAAGAGATGGATCCGTGCTTTTACCACCTCCTCAATAAACAAAAGAGATGGACTAGTGCTCCAAAACCTTTTTGTATATATGGCTTAAATATGTTGTTTGTTAAATGAAAAAAACTATTGAACTTTGAGTTTGGTTAAAACGTCGGCATTTGGATAATTAAGGAAATACTGAGATATTAAAAAAAAAACATATTTTTTAAATGAAGTTGGAAATCTTACGGGTATTTGGTAACTAAATATATATGGCAAATGATGGAAATTAGTTTTCTTTTTATTTTAATAATCGTTATCTAAGTAAAATTATAATTGGTTTATTATTCAAACAAAAAAAGTTTATATATATAGATTAAATAACTAATAAATACATGCACACATGATAGGGTATCTAACGTAAATTATAATTAGTTTTATTATTCAAACAAAAAAATAGTTTATATATAATATTAATAACTAATGTATATTAAATATGACAATATCTTTTTTATCTTATATCACAAATTGTACATAAACAAATGATAAAAAATAACTTTATCTGAATTAATTATATTAATATCATATATATGAATTAACTAAATTAAAAAATAAAAAACATGTAACAACTAGTGACCCAAGGGAATCTTGTAGTAGTCAATTAATTACATTAGAACACCTCCATATTTGCATCGAAATCATGTTTATCATTCCTTATCACAATACAGTGCAGACCATACCCTAAAGATGGAATTTAGAAGTTTGGAGACCCTTTAGAATCCTGAACCTGGTACTTCTAGCATAACAACTTTCTTTTTTGCAAATTAAGGTTTATAGTTTGAATGGTTTCTTCTTTCAATTTTAAGTTGGTTTACAGGGGATGATAGAACAAACTTTATTTTGTTCAAGCTTATGGAAATGATTTTGTTTACTTTCATGCAATTAAACTAGCTTTACTTGTTTCTTTTCCTTTCCTACAATTAGAACTGGGTTATTTGTTATTCTTTACCTTTCTTCGAATAAAGTACATCTGCTTTCCATTATTTTCTGTAAATAAAGTAGGTTTATTATTTGCCATTTATTTTTCTACAAAACTAAAGTATGTCTACTTGTTCTTTTTTCTAAAGTTTCTAAGTATTTTTTGTATTTTTTATATAAAGTGAGGTCATTGTACAACATAGCTTCCCTTGAGGTGCATGAGATCCACCAAAGGTGTTGCACAAATAGGTTTGACCCTCTTAATTTTGTGTTTGTACAAAAATGAAGCTAATAATTGAAGTCAATACAGTGAAGACAATTAACCTTCTTATTCTAACACTAAGGAGCCATGATATTATTTAAAATATAACTACAGATTGAATCTCACTAAAAATAGTTATTACAATTTCTATTCAAAAGTTCGAAGATAAAATCATCAAGGTATAAAAAAATCTTTCTTTCCAAACATTGAACACCCTCATCCATTGATTATTCTTCAATCTATGAATGATTGTTGTCCATTGATTATTCTCCAATATATGAATGGTTGTTGGTTCTTGAAAATACAAATGGTAAATATATTTTCAAAAGTAAACTAAATTTGATTTCATGGACTTTATGCCTCATATCGTAAGTTTGACTTGTTCGTCATAAAATTAGAAAATGGAAGCATCATGCAATATTTGTTGATGACGGAACAAAAAATAATACTACTTTTTTTATTATAGAAAAACGTAACATTTCTTTATTGTAAGTTTGACTTGTTGGTCATAAAACTAGAAAATGAAACCATCATGCAATATTTGTTGATGATGGAACAAAAAATAATACTACTTTTTTGTTGTTGTAGAAAAATGTAATATTTATTTCACGATGCATGGAATGTCGATTACATTCATATTCATTACGCACACCTTTAAAAATGAAATTTTTGAACTAGATATGTGACGTAAACGATACAAAAATGCGACTTAAAAGATTTATAAAATTTTTTAGGTTGGTTATTTGGAAACCATGATGTTTTTGGAATAAAATTTCCATCAGATTACTTAATCTAGGTGGTAATAGAGGCGCTTTTGTATTTCTAATGAAGACAAAATTAACAATTGAAAATGGTTTAACTTTTCTTGATGTACTTAGGTTTTGAAAACTTCACATTGATTCAATGTCTAGTGCATTTATTGAATTAAGTGGTGTGGAATAATTTCTTAGCGATAACCATGTTGGAGTTTTATAGTTTCTCGATGTAATGGAGGTGCTTTTGTATTTCTAATGAAAAAAAAATTAACAATTGAAAATGGTTTAACTTTTCTTGATGTATATAGGTTTTGAAAAATTCAAACTGATTCAATGTCTCGTCTATTTATTGAGTTAAGTGCCATGGAATAATTTCTTAGTGACAACCACGTTGGACTTTTTCAGTTGCTCGATGTAATGGAGGTGCTTTTGTTTTTCTAATGAAAACAAAATTAACAACTGAAAATGGTTTAACTTTTCTTGATTTATTTAGGTTTTGAAAACTTCAAATTGATTCAATCTCTAGTGCATTTATTGAGTTAAGTGGCATGGAATAATTTCTTAGAGATAACCATGTTGGAATTTTGCAGTTGCTTGATTTGATCTAGCTATTACTTGATTTGACACAATTTCCTGAATTCCAGAAGTAGTCAAGGAAATTGGCTTTAAAACAAATTATATTACTATTTTTTATTGGCTTTAATTGAATTAATTGCATTAGTCATAAGTATATATTTAACCTCCTATATAATAGGCAACCCTTAGCTTCAGAGTATGTGTACTTCATTCAAAATTTATTATTAGATTTTTAAAAAGTGAAATTTAGCAATAACGCTTTCTAATCTAGTTGGTGTCATAAGTAATCTTAGTCAAAAATGATGCTCAATTTATATTTAAGGTTATTGACAATTTTTTGGTTTCCAATTTAATGAGCATATGTCATTCTTTGTTAAATGCACCTAATATGTCATAATAAATGAGGAATAATATTACTAACATTTAAACATATAATACCCAAACAATAACATTTTGCTATCTAATTATTGTCTTTGCATTGAGAAGAGAGAGGTGTTGTTATTGTATTTTCATTTAGAAGAGAGAGGTGTTGTTTTAGCTTAGGATGAAAGAGATATGTCACCCACATCAAAGTTCACTTCAAAAGTCTAATGTAATAATAATGATAATGATAATGATAATGATAATGATAATGATAATGATAATGATAATGATAATGATAATGATAATGATGATAATGATGATAAATAATGATAATAATAATAATAATAATAATAATAATAATAATAATAATAATAATAATAAAAATAATAAAACCTAACTTTTTGTAATTTTAATTTATTGTAGTTGCATGTTTATTATTGCTGCCGAAATTTCTTTGAAACAATTTTTAATGGAAATTTAAAAATTCCACCTAAACCTCGAAGTTGTTATTTTGAATATTTTTGTAATCATCAATTTTAATAGTGATATGAAATACAAATTATAGTAGCAAATGGTAGTGAAAAAATTTATGCTAACTCTTTTCTCAACTATCTCAAAATTGAATTAAAGATAAAAGGAACCTTCTGTAAGTGAAAATTATAAACCTTAGTCACCCTTTAGTAAGCAGTGTAAATCAAGATAGAATTCATAAATATATGAATTTAAAATATTGTAATTACACATTAGGGGTATTATTTATTCCATTCAATGAAACAAATTAGAAAAAATAGCTATCAGAAGTACCTATATATATATATTTCCATTGAAAGAAGATTTTTTAACAAAGGATTTCTAGGTGTAGCCTTGTATTACAATTATACTCTACTTATTTAATCATCCATTTTGGGCTTTGCATATATGGGGAATTTTCTATTTAATATACTATATGAGAGGATTTTCGCATAATGATATTAGGTAGCACTTACCAATATATGCCTACAATTTGAATACCCAAATTCATTTTTCGCACCATAAAGTAGAGAAAATGGCTAGTACAAGAATATGTGGTGGGTTACTAGAAATGTATTCAATTAGTAAGAAGTTACTTTTATTTTGATAATTTATATCTATTTTTTGCTCAAAAATACTAAGGATCAATGTTTAACACTATGATTATTAAACGCATGCATTCTTAGTGTGGCCTAGGAAGTATGTTCTCAAAGCTTATGAAATTTTCATAATTTTCATGCAAACAATTATTCACTTAAATTTTTAATACGCTTTATTATCGTAGAATTTAGTTTAGATAACAAAGAAATATTCCACAATAATATTATCCATTGGAGTCAAGTTGCTTCATCATATCTCACAATAAAATTAGTACAAGCTTCCTTATAAACAAAAAATTCCTTGTGCTTTATGATCCCTAATGGGATGTTCAGTATTAGCTTATGTTCTAACTAACCTAACTTTTATATGTTTGGTGGTAGCAAGGAGATGATGTGTTTTTTCCTCCCTTAATATATTTCATTAGTACTATACTTCAATAATGTGTATTTCTCATTCTTTAGTGATGTGCTCTGTTGAAGTTTTTATGTTATTCCTAGGTCACATATTCACCATTATTAAGGATAGTAATATGATCAAAAAAGTCAAGTAGACCTTGAATTTGTTAAGCAACAAGTATAACACATCATATTATTTACTTTAAGGATCAAATAACCCCTATAAATAATAAGGTATGAAATCCATTTACATTACCTTTTCCTATTAGCTTTATCATGACCATACTACCACCATCCATTTACCATAGTGGACCCAGCCAGTCCAATCGATTGCCATAATCTTACCTTCGTTTGTGCTTACTCATGCACCCAGCTTCATATAAATCTTACATTACCTTTCACGTACAACACCTCTCTCCTTGAGCTCCATTAATTTTCCTCTTTTCCCAAACAATTTCCAAGGCTCAAAACATAAAAGGAAAGACAAGAAACAAACAAGAAGAAAACCATGAAAACCAATAACAACACGACTTCGAAGAAAAGTGGCATGATCATCCACTACATGCAACAAAATTTCAAATCAAGCATGATAAAACAATAAAAGGAAAAATTCACAAGACTAAAGACAAACACCATGACTCAATCCCCATGGTTCCTAAGGAAAACTCAACCTGAACCTTCTTCAATATTTCGTGGAAATTCACTTTTCGATGTAATCCTCTGCATCATATTTCCATTAACACATAAATTTTAGTGAAATCATAAACATAGAAATACACAAGATACATCATCTTATTGTGCCAAGCATGGTACCTTTCGACTGAACAAATCCATGCCATCTCTCAAGGGACTCCAATTATCTTGATAAATCCATCTATAACTAAAGACTAGCTAATATACTTATCAATTACACGTTCATGAATCTAGCAGGTACCCACATAATGTCAAACAAAATCAAGGTTAAGAAGACTCCCTATATGTAAAGCACTCATTCATTAGAAATTAGGGTTTCCAAAGATAGCCAAAGGAATTCTTACCGAATTCTTTTCTTTTACCTTTACGCTGCTGCAATTGAGTCTTACTATATATTGTCACATCACCCAATTGTTAGTTATATAAAAACATAAACTACTACCTTGTCAAACTAATACCAAGCATGTTTCCTGCAACTACTCACACATGTCAAACACATGTTCCAAATATCATGACAATCATAACTATCGATTTGAAATCAACTTTCACAAACAATCATGTCATAATCCATAGTCAACTCATAGTCATTAGACATAATTCTACAACTATCACCTACTACACTCAAGTACCTACCAATTGTCTCAACACATATATGTTAGTACAATCATCTTAAAACAAAATCATTTGAACACATGCTCATATTAAGAAATTCATCAATCATTCAACCACTTGCAAACATACCATGTTAACTAAATTAACTAGACGACATAATATACACCAACATTAAACATGAATAAACAACATAATCAAGAATGAAGCATGAAGTTTACTACATAAGAAACCTCATACCTTAGTGTACCTCAAGGGAGGCTATCTTGTCTGCATAATCAATATAGATTAGCATGATACAACTTCACAACACATCAACTCAAACATAAATCATGAATTCCATAGCAGTAACTAACTAACATGTTCACTTCATAAGCTTATAAGAATTTGTCGTCCATTCATAACAATCACACATGTATGATCGATCTAGATTAGTACCACACAATGCAACACAATAAATCGACTCATACCTGAATATCACAACCATAATCATCTGCACAGGTCAAACTAGGTTAACATAATATATATAACATTAGGATATTCAATGCAATGAAGATAACCATCACCCATATGACTAATCCAAATTGCAACATCAATATCTCAATGAAATAACCCTAATCATCAAGTTAATATCATATAACAACAATAAGCTACATATCGTGCTCATCAACAACATATAATCCTAATAATCAAGTTATCAAACATAAAACAACAATAGCAGTGTGTAAAACCACACGTTACTATCATTCATGACTATCTGACACATGTGCATATAACCACACTAATCATCTAACATCTTTCATGAATGAGACCATAACATAAAATACATGTTCATAAACCTAATTTATATAACGCTAATGCATATCACAATCCACTAACTAACATACCTGCATGATGAACATACAATACCTGTAGGACTATTTGTTCTTACCCCAAAGTCTAGTGCTGCAACCTCATTATGATGATCTACATCTCTTGTTCTATCTTAGCCAACACATTAGCATCATAAAAACCAATAAAATCATGATGACCTAAATTGCACACAATGACTTCACAAGGAATATTTGACCTACTATTCATGCATAACTATAACCAGGACCATACATGCATAAAAACTACATATATACATATAACACATGAGTACCAAGCCATATACTCATCATTCTAGCTAGAATCTAGTTATCAATGCATGATGATACCAACTACACAAACGATGACCTCATGCATGAAAACAACCATTACTTCACTATATGCATTTCCACATGCAACCATCAACATGCATAAGGAATGCATAATAAACTATACATACTCATAAACGCATGTAGTCGAGCATAGGAGATCAATGTTTGTAATCAACCTACAAGACTAATACATGTAACTTAACCTAGAAGGATGTGATTATGTAACATAAAATCAACATGTAAGCAATATAACCATATATAATGAGTCACTTACTCATGACATATTAATTCCAATAAATCAAATATCAAATTCTCCATGACAACCATAGCCATAATCAATCATCAAGCAAGTGCAACAAGCACATGAAATGCAAGTATAAGAGATACACATGTAATTGACATGCATACGTGAACGACACACACCACACAAGGAGAGTGCAACCACACTCTTTTACCACTCTATAACACCCTCCTCCCATATCTACCCAAGCAATCAGCCACCCGGCGTAAACATGCGACAAGACGCCACTATGGATAAGATTCAACCTCCTTGTTGACTTTAAGGAAATGGAATCGATATGTAATCTACAGGGGTGAATAACATAATTAAGTGTAGGGATCTCATACATATATGAGAATTTCTATGAACCATTGTTCCCTTATGCCATTACTACATTATCCTCCATTAAGTCATAGACACATTACCATTGACATACAAGTAAACACATGCTAAGAGCCATACATACATGTTGTCATAAAATGTGCATATAACCAACATAATAGGAACAAAAATACAATAAACATTTAAGCCATAAAATCGATAAATACATCAATACCTTTACACATGAAAATCAAGGGAAGGGATTTCTTATTAATGAATGCAATGAACCAACCAGAGATGGGTCTATGACATTCCACCTAACCATAGAATGGCTGAGTCAAATCTCTCTTCAGCCATTCACTCTCGTGCCATACTCCAAGCATGAATGTGGGATCTGATAGAACACCAATCAAGACTCATCCAAGGCTTCCAGAGGCCATCCACCTCAACCCATCAAACAATGATTCCATCTCATGGTCGAACATGTTAGAACTCTATAATTTTCTAAGGTTGCAGAAGAAAATCACAAAGGTAACCACAAACCAACTTTTGAAGCTCAGATCTAGCCCTACAAACTTTAGAGAGGGCTCTCTCTCTAAGATTTAACTTTGTTGGAGTGAATATTAGGCTATCTATGAATTTTAAGGTTTGATTTGTATTTTAATGGTTGGTTGATAACTAGATAACCATTGGGCTATGGAGTTTGTTACATAAAATATAGATTGACTACAGTATCTACATATAGATCTCACAGTGCAAGGTAGGAAAATCGAATGTATTCTTTAAGGTTTGTAAACGACGATGTTAGAAATAAAAACCACTTTTCGTGTTTGAAAATTCATTTCCACCTACTCGGAAACCGCATTTTAAAACATTGACTAAAAATAGGAAAGTTTGGGAAAATATGCTTATAAGTATTCATCCAAATTTCCCAAACCATAATAGATGTTTGAAAACTGAGAGAGGTTTTTGAAAATGAGGATGTTCGCAGGAAAAAATCTTTCAATTTTTGAAAATTCGTAATCAACGTTTTGTAAACCATGTTTTAAATTACTATGGTGTATAGGAAAAAAACATAGTTTAACTGACCATGAAACAAACATATGACGTGGAGGCACGTGGTGACATGGAGGTGGGGGATGATGTGGAGGCACATGGTTGGTGGAAAGGAAGTGGAGTCCTCAAGGGTGATGTGGAGAAATGAAGTGGATATGAGTACGAAAAGCAATCCAAGTGGCAAGCAGTGAGTGGTGCGGGAGTGACAATTATGTTAAATATTGAGGGAGGTGTTGGGTAGAAGGAATACATGGCGATAGGGGAATGGAGGTTGAGTTGAAGTGGGGGGTGACGTTAGTGGGAAGGTGAGTTAGGATGGAAATAGTGGAAACCACTTTCAGAAGGGGGCCAGAGTTTTTTGTGGTATTAGAAGGGGGGGTATGTCCAAAATCATGAGGGGAAGACACGTAGCAGTGGTGAAACCTCTTCTCGGATCCCCCTCGCCATTAAGGAGAGTCATAGCATGGGGTAGGAAAATACGCTGGATCTATGTGATGAAAAAGGTGATGTGATCCGGAGCGAGGAATATGTGTGCTATTTAACCACATACAACAAATCTCCATTTTTCGTTTTCAATTCTACACTAAAATAAAAGTTATAGTACCAAGGCCTTACTACAATGCATTTAAGCACATTTAAAGACAAATATTATAAACCCTAAAACAAATATCTTTGGCCATGCTTTCTCATGATTGATTTTCATATTGAGACAATCCTTGTCACAATGCGACATAGGACAATGGTTGACCATGTTTGGCCATTATTGATTTCCATATCGACACAATATTTGTCACAATGCGACGTTGGACCATGGTTGACCATGGTTGATTTTCATATTGAGAGAATCTTTGTTACCATGCAACATTGGACCATGTTGACCATGATTGATTTCACACAACGTGGCTGACCATGGTTGGCCAGGATTGAGCATGTTTGACGAGGATTGACTTTCGTTGACCATGGTTGGAAATGACTGACCACGGTTCAACATTGATATTTAAAGAAAAGGTAATAATAAACACAAGGTAATAATACTAAAAACCGAGTGGATTATAAATCATAGGGAATAACATTCAACCTAATGCAATAATATAATCCCAAGGTATAAAAATCCAAAGATAAATATTACGACCCTTAAATAAAAATGTTTGGCCATGCTTGACCATCGTCGATTTTCATATTAAGATAATCTTTGTCACAATGCAACATTGGACCATGCTTAACCACGATTCAAGACTTATATTAATAAACTCACATGCTTTATTTTATAAACCCAAGGAAACGATGCACCCATGGGTAAATCCTAAAAGCCCAAGGGATTATGAACCCTAGGAAATAACATTGAACGTAAGGCATTAATATTATAAACCATGTTTAACTAGACTTGAGGAGTGTTGACTGCAAAAATACTCCAAAATAGTCATTTTTATTATTAAATGTGGTTGAGTAATGTAGTAATGTCACATTGCGACCTTATAAAAATTCAAATGTGTAATATAAAAACAATGTTTGTTGCATTGCTAGGATTTGATAGCTTTCTTTACCATTCGAGCATCACAACATGTTTAATTGTCAATATTAATCAATAATATTAATAGGAAATTATGTTTGAGTGAAGTTGAAGATTGTTGTTTATTAAACATAATCTATCATGGTAGAAGAGTCAACCACATTCTAAAATGTGGTTGACCAAATGTTGTAATATCGTATTCCGACATTAGAAACATTTTTTTATAATTCCAACATCACATTATTATTATTACTATTATTAACTAATGTTATTAATAAAGTTAATAATTAATAATTAATAATTATTGACCAAGTTTGAATGTGGTGATGTTTAGTTATGTTCGACTAATGTGATTAACTACAATAATTATGGATTAGATTAAAAAAATTAATTATGTGTGAATGATTTAATTAATATTTCAAATGTAGTAATGCTAGTAAAATAATATTATTCTTAATTAATATTAGTATATTATTTTACACATTTTTAAATTGATATTTAATGTTATATTTTTTTTTGGAAATGTTTTAATTAATATATGGTCAAATATTTTCATTAATGTTATTAATTAATGTTTTAATTAGTAAATATTTTAATGTTCTAGTGAATTATTGTTTTAATGCTTTAATCAATTTATTGATTAATTGATGAAGACTCTTTTGAGTGAACAATGTTGACTATTGTCAAATACAATTAACATATGGTTGACCAAGTATGAATTTGGTCATATTTGTGTATGCTTGACTTATGTGATTGACTATAATAATTATATATTAAGTAATTATTTTAATTATGTATCAATGCTTTAATTAATGGAGTTGTCTTTAGTGCAACTTTTTAGACTTTCCGGTGCTTGAGTCCAGCATAAAAAATTGAGGTGAAATCTTGATTCTTATAATGTAATGTTCTTTTTGTGCTCCTTCCCACCATGTAGATCTTGGTGATTCTTTCTAGCAGAATTTTTCTGGGAGTCTCTTGGGCAATTTTTGGCTAGATAGCCTTTCTCAAAGCAAGATCAACATTTGAAGAGGACACTTCCATAATTGAGTTTCTGGTTCCACACATAGTCTTTATTTATTAGGTTTATTTCAGCTGAGAATCTGTGCTGAAGTCCATTTCCACGCAGATGCATACATACGTGGTTCTGGCATATTCCTTTATTTCTAGGCACCTGCAGTAAAATTTCCTAATTGCATTTCCAATGGCTTTTAGCAAGGAGAAATTCCAGAGATGCAAGGGTAGCTTTAGCAATCCCACCCAAACCAGTGTTATGGTTATCATTGTTGTTGACGGATTGAATGATGAGTTCCATGGCTTCATGAATAGGCCCTTTCCCAAAAACAAGGGCTAGAATTTATAATACATTCCTTGCTTTCAGGGTTTTCAAAATCTAGTATAAAGAATATCGAATGATAGATTCCATGGCTTAAGGAATAGTCCATTTCCCAGAACCAAAGGCTGTAATTTATAATACATTGCTTGCTTTTAGGGTTTTCAAAATCTACTATAAAGAAACCCCTATCATAGGGATAGATATTAATTTCATCATAAATGACACTCCATACCTCCGAGATCTAAATGTGGGGCAAAAACCATTGGAGCAGCAGTTTAGGGCACTTTCAGAAGGCATGAACAACCTTGACAGTGGAAGATTGGACTTCAGTGACGAAATAGGTAGGAGCGATGGGACTTCACTAACGATATAGGCAGGAGGTTGCACTGGAGAGGGCGACTGAAGTGAGCCAGCACCTATTTTCACAACACTGGGAGCCATCTCGATCAAGGCCGATCTCACTCGAAGATTCGAAGATTCAATGATCTGTAAAATTTTAATATACCAAAATTTTTATATTCACTGCGGAATAATACCTCTTCCGTTGCGAAGATTGCGAAATCCTGTGGAAGAATACCCAATAAAATTTCGACATTATTTTGGGCATGTGACCCAAAACTGTTACCAAGTTTGAGTTTTGTGGCTCGAGGGATTAAGGTAGATTTGTGGAAGAAACTGGCTGCTCATGGGCGACCAAGAGATCTCTGCGCAAGGGGGTCCTAAAAGAGTTGGCTTTGGTGTTGTTTTGGGTTTCGGCCACTGGCTCAAGGCTGAACGAATACAAGGTATGGTCGATTGCGTGGAGTATGGTGGTAATGGCCGCTTGCACAATTTGTAAGTAATGCTTAAAAAACCAGTGAGGCCGAGGTGAGAAGGTCGATTGGATTGCTTTCTGGTCGAATGCCGCTGAGAGGTATTGATGCTCTGTAATAGAGACATCGATATTTTGAGTCTGCCGAAGGTATTGTGGGGGTGCAGTGTGGAAGATAGCCGTCGGGTCATATTGCGGACGCTCTCGAATGACAAAGGAAAAATGGACCTAACCAGAATATTTGTCAAAGCATAACTTCTTTTGTACCTGTTAATTACGAACTTAACAATTCAAATAATACCAATGTTCGAATCGCCGATCCACCACCACTGACTATTTTGATGTTACCCGTTCTATATATAGCTTCATAAGAAGTGTATGTTCCATAGGCTTTTCACGAATTGAAGCGAAATCCAAAATGGAGGATCCCAACAAAAGAGCCTTCAGGAATGCGAAGAGATCCCGCGAAGAAATCAATCACAGAATCTCGACGACCATCTCTAACGGGAGATACAGAAGAAGGCTTGTGGAAGAATACCGGATAATAAGGATATATAAATGGTTTAATTAATCTTATTAAACATTTTGATTTTTTAATTAATATTATTAATTAATGTTTTAATTAATAAATTTATGTACATTAATTAAGGATTGTTTTAAATGAAGAAGTTGACTATTGTCGAATATAGTAAACATATGGTGGTCTGAATCTTTATATTGGGCTATATTTGACTAATGTCGTTTTCTATAGTAACTATGTATTAAGTATGTTTTTTTAGTTACCTACCACTAGTTTAGTTAATATATCAATTTATTAATGCTAATAAATTTATATTAATATATATATTATTTAAAGGTTTTAATGAATGATTAATGTTATTAACATTTAATTAATGTTTTAATTAATTATATTACTATTTTTAATATCAATATATTAATCTAAACATTTTCAAATTGATATTTCTTGTCATTAAATATTTTTAAATAAATGTTTTATTTAATTAATGTTATATTGACTATGACAACTTTGACGAAATAATTTTGACTATCGTTAAATACAATAAACACATGGTTTACCATGTCTTGATGTCATTATATTTGGCTATATTTAACTAAGGTGGTTGACTATTCACTACTAATATTTATGTATTTAATATTTTCTTAATTACATATTAATACTTTAATTAATATATCAATTGTATTAATGTTATTAAATTAATACTATTATTAATTAATAAATTAATTTTCATAAATAGTATAATATAAAAAATATGATATATTTTAAAGTTATTTTATATAAATCACAATTCAATAATATAATATAATTGTATTAAAATAATTTAATTATAATTTAACTTTACCATTTATCCCCTAATTGTGTAATAGTGAAACCTTATTTTTAAGCAAAGTGTTCAATACAACCATATTAACATAAGTGTTTGAATACAACATTTATCATTTTATTTATTTATGCTTTACTTAAATGATATATCCTCACATGACCATCGTAACTTATTTTTACGCCAAATTTATAAAACCTAACACTATTACAATTTAACCTGACCCTTTATTACTTTTTTTTGCTAAAGTAAGTGTAGGTGCTTCTATTCAATTTATAAAAAAAGTTACGTAATATACATATCGAGGAGCAGTTGCCCCAACAAATGCCGAGCCCCAGAAAGCCTTTGTAATTGGTCTGTGGGCCTACAAACCGAGACTAGGGCCCATACAACCTTTCCATGTTACCACCATAGAACCAACGATCTACAAGACTGTTCGATCAAGCCCCAAAGATCTATCGGTCAAGATGTTATTTCGGGTTATTGTCATGCTCACACTTAACAACTAACACGGACCCGAAAAGACGAGTGAACTACCTTTAGAAACCATTTAAGGTCCGATTGGGGAGATAACCTTTGAGAAGTTTAACTGCCCAAAATACACCAGATGAAGGCGATGTCAGAAGGACTGTACAACATGCACGGAACTTAACTGCACCTTCGGACCTGAAGCCTGTTAAAGACACCGCCTAATTGCATTTCAGGTCCATTTGGAAGGTTAACCATCTAGTTGTTTGCCATGTGAAATACATTGGATTTCTGCGATTTTGTTGACCTGCCCACTCTTTAAGTAAGCACTCGGCACAAAACATTAAAAGGCAACATTTAATGTATTTATGATACATTCAAATATTTGTCATGTATTTAGTTTCCCGCCTGAAAAAATTAAGAATATAGTTTTCCAAGTCCATTTTCCTGCCTGATAATGAGAGTAAAACTTTAGATTGGTCCTTGACATCCTACTCATACTGCTTCCCCGTGTCGACCAAAAGTCCTTTGTTTTCATCATACTTCATCCTGCTTATTTCCTCTGCTTTGATAGAACTCCCTGTCTAAGGTTGCCTATTCATGACACTCTTCCTGCAATAACCCTCTTGGAGTCTCTATCCAGTCATATCTTTTATTGCTTTTGGAACAGAGGACGCATTCATTAGCCATAATATCCACTAACCTATTTGTTGTTCTTCGCACATGAATGAAACTAAGGGTTCTCATGGTACACAGGTGGGATTGAATAAGTTGATAGACTTGCAGTAACCTCCAGCGTTTCGATAGTTTGTCTGGTGCTCAACCATTATGTATTTTCTTGACTGAATTGATTATCACTTTAGAATCAGCTTCAATTATGGTATTATGTAAATTTGAGTCCCTTAATATTTCTAGGCATTCCTCAAGAGCCATGAGCTCTGCCATATTATCAGTGGCTTTACCCAAATGACTATGAAAGATGGCTTTTATTAAACCCTTTTCCTTTCTTATTACTCCTCTATAACCAGCAATGCCAGGGTTTCCTTTTGAGGCCCCATCTATATTGTATTTCATAAAACCATGGTGCATAGGTTGCCATAAGTACTTAATAGCTGTTATATGACTTACAATCTTGATTATTCCCTAGCGGGAGAGCCCCTGAAGGCCCAAATGCAGAAGTATCTACATATCGTGATCTTAAGGTTGGTTCCCAGGGGGGGTTTTATAAGGATTCCTACAGTCTCTTTGAGCTTTCTTTTAATTTGAACCATAATGCTATGGGATGAACCAATCCTATTCTTAAAGATTCTATTGTTGCGTTCTTTCCACACATCCCAGATTAGCAAGCTTGGAATCAACGCCCAAGCTTTTTCGATTATTTCATTTGCAAAGAAATTTCTCCTCCAATTCCTCAAGTGTTGTTGATGCTCCCAATGTCCTTGTTAGAATGTCTGAAAATTGAAGCCACCCAATTCCACAAGTTGGAGGTGAATGGGCAGAGGTTGAGAAGGTGCTCCATAGTTTCTTCTTGTAATTTACAAAGTTGGAATCTTGATGGACCAATTACACCTCTCTTCCGAAGGTTTTCCCAAGATAGAATTTTTTATGTTGCACCAACCACATGAATAGTTTGATTCTCATCCAGTTTTGGTTCTACCATAGGTCCTTCCATACCATGTTAGGGTTTGAAAAGTCAAGCCCAAGACTATTCGCTTGGCCTCTTTAAGGTTAAAGTTGCCTTCATTGTTTTTGCCCATCTCAGTTGGTCTAAAGATGTTGATTTCAGAATCTTTCTTTGTTCTAAGATGACTGTGAGAGATTTTGCCTGGGCCTTCAATGGAGAGTCCTCACTGTAAATCAGGTTCTTCTGTACTCTCCATTTTCCCTCACTTCTATCCTGATCCCAAAATTCATTTACCCTGTGTAACCCTTTGTCATCAGTATCCTTCTTAAGATTGTCAAAATCTTCTCTCAACAATTTTGGTTCTTGTTGCCAATTATCTTCCCAAAACCAAGCAAGGTTTCCATCTATGATTTTCCAGGAACCATTTTTTTGAAAAATAGCTATATTCTCCCAAGATTTGTTCCAAATGTGGGAGCCTTTGATGAGCCTAGACATTCTAATGTGCTCCCTTTCTTGCCAATTGTTTGCATATTTTTGTTTCCATACCTTGGCCCAAGGTGCAACCGATTCCTTTAGCCATCTCATCCATAGTTTTGCCCCCAAAACTTTGTTTAGGGTTTCAGGGTAATCAAGTCCCAAAACTCCATGTGTATTAGGTTTACATATCTTTTCTCAGGCTACCAAAGCCCATTTCTTTTTCTATTCCCCTTTGCCCAAAAGAAAATCTCTTTGGATATTTCTAATGTGTTGCATAATTCCTTTAGGAGTAGGAAGTGCTGAAAACATGAAGATGGGAACAATTTGTAGCCTGTTGTGCTCTACAAACAACCCCCCATTTCATATCATTTTATTCATAAAACATTAACCTATGAAATGGGTCCCTTTAAAATAAAATTGATATCAATACTTTTATTGTTCAAAAAGTCCGATAATCAAATGAATGTGTTTATAAAACCCTTTTTGAACAATACCCTTTTAAAGAAATAAAATGAATCTTGGTCATTGCGATAAAGCGATCGGAAGATCGCATATCGCAATGACATAAGAATTATACATAAGTGGCACAAAGCTTTCTGCCGATTCGATATCGCAATCAGCGATCGGCAATATTCAATGCACGCCTCAAAGCACCCTATGTCATTTTCCCCGATGCGATGCGCATTCGGCATTCGGCGTTCGGCGATCGGCGGTCTATTCCCACTCGAGTCTTGATGCGCACGAAGATTTTCGCCGATGCGATATCGCATTCGGCGATCGGCGGTACCCAATGCTCATCATTAAGGCGCGCTTGTCATGCACCCAATGCGATGCGATAAAGCGCGGTTTTCGATAAAAAGCCGTTAAGTGATGGGATAGCTCAATTCATTCATATTTAAGGCTTAATCACTTGTGCTCAGCCGCCAAAACATCCATTGCATGCTTAAGGGGATTATTCGCCCGAATAACGATTTAATGGGCATTTAAAGGATGACAGGTTTTATACGCCCAATTAATGGAATCATGTCTTAAAATCTTTCTATGGATTGTCTCCGCGCCTGTTTGAAAATCTCAATGTCTTATTGCGCACCTATTCACATGTTATTGTCACTTGCAGTCTTTCATTGTTATCTCTCTGTATTACGCGCAATTGCCTCTCTGTGCAGAATTCATTCATAGACAGGAGTGTGAGCATGATGGGAAAGAAATCAAAGAAGACTGCAGGTGCTTCCGCTCCACCAGTCACAGGACAAGCTGCTGTAAACAAGAGGAAAGGCCTAATTTCTGATACTACATGCACGGGTCTCACCAGAGTTACTTGGCAAGGCACTTATGACTTAATTGAAGCCGAGAAACCACAAAAGACGGTAACAGAAGCTAGCGCGGATTCACTACGGAAGTCTGATTATACTCTCAAAGATTTAGCCGACTCTTTCCTTCACAGAATAGCATCCAGGGAGCAAATTCTCCCATACACAAACGTTGTGCGATGGGCGATTGAAGAAATCCCAATCATGGACAGAACTTTCAGCACCAGAGATGGGAGGATTTTCGGATCATTCAAGGAAGATGACTTAAGGAAAATGTATCATTTGCCCGAGCCAGAGAAAATATATAACAACGCCTTCCTGGAAAAGTTTGCAAGCGAAAATGAAATTGAATCCGAACCCATCAAGGATTGGAGACAAAATCCAAACAAGCACAAACACGAATCTTCTGGTAAGTATTTGGTTGATTCTTTGGCTTCTCCTTATTGTTATGCGGGTATAATGATGTGTAGGCTATGGGGATTGCAAGACTCTGCTAGTTTCACCATAGAAATGGTTCCTCTTATGGAGGTAGCAGTAAACAGTATAATTATGGATTGGGCTACTATTCCCTCGGATAAACTAGCAATAGTTGTTCGTGATTTTAGAAATAAGACTGTGGTCACTGAAAGGAAAATGCCCCCATTTTACTATAGTGAATATATCTTAGACACATTATGTTTCAATTTCGAATTTCCTGTTCTCGATTGGAGGTGGACTGCACAAGACCCCTCGCCCATTCATATATACCACCAAAAATTGTGGAAGTATTCTTACAAAAACCACCTGTATCAAATCTGTAATGGGTTTATGGCGCCCATTTACTATTCCATTTTTGATAAACCCATTCCCAAGATTTCCTATCAAGCTTCCTTTGATTTACCAGCAGTGGTAAGTTGGTTTGGAGAAGAGAAATTTACCTATATCAGAGTTTATGGCAGCCAAGCCAACCCACATGTTCTCCCTTTATATGTTCCAGATAAGCTGTTAGCAAGAGGAATCGCATATCAGATTACGGCTGAGAGTACTACACAGACTCTCAAAAAAGAAAAGAAAAGAGGATGGCCCTCTTTTCCCTTGAGGTGTGGTGTCTTTACGTTGCATGATCTCAAACATGCAGAAAAGGAAGCCACAAAGATTCAATCTTTAGCTCTGGCCATAATCCCAAACAGGGCATTTGATCCAAAGCTAGTTGCCTATGCCGCATTAGAACAAGCCAAATTGACAAAGTTTGAGCATTAGGAAGATATGTTTGATGACCTGTTCACTTCAATTGAAACTATAGGTTAGGCTAAGGAACTCGCTAAGATGAAATATAATGATGAAGGGTTGACTGAGTTCAATAAACTTAGAGAAAAGAGGTTGCAAACTCTGCCTCTAGATTTATTAGCAACAACCCCAGCGACATCATCAAGCGAGTCTGGTCGGCAACAATTAAAGGAACCTCCTGCTATAACAAAAGATCATAATAAGGAGCAGGAGGAAAAGCAAAGGAAAGAACAAGAGGGAAAGCAGAGGAAGGAGCAGGAAGAACAGCTGAAGAAAGAGCATGAGGATAAGCAACAGAGGGAACAAGAGGAGCATAAGAAGAAAGAGCAGGAACAAGTACAGAAGGAGTCTCAAACTAATAAAAGGCAACAGACCACTACTGATGCCAATGTAGATACTACAACAGACCCTAAATTGTTCCAGGAATGGCAGCAGTTTGATTCTATCATCAGTGGAGTAAAAGGCTCAAAAGATACAGACACTTCTAAGACCAGCGACATGCAAGACGATACTTCATCTCAGGTTCTAAGTGGAACCAGCAGCCCACCTAAGTCTAAGGATATTGAGATAATTCCAAAAGATCCCACTGATCAAATCATTCTGCAGGTAGAAGATATTCCTCCATTGGATGTTTTCTACAGCCCGAGGCATAGAGCAGTTGTAAAGCGATCAAGGAAAAGACGAAGGATTGGTCAACCTTCTATCTTTCCAGAGCAAACAGTCACGGGTAATGTAGTATGGAAGGAGAAATTGGACCCCTCCGATGATCTAACAAAGTTGTCACAGTATGGTGGAGCTTATTCGGCAGCAACAATCGACAAAGCATCGGAGGTAAGCCTTCTATTGAAGAATAAGCACCAAGAAATATCCACATTACAGACGGAATTAGCTGAAACAAAGCAGAAGGCACCGCAAGCAGAGGAGCAGTTGCTGGCACAACAGCAAATGAATAATCAATTAACCCAACAATTGCAAGCGGAAAAGCAAAGGATTGACCAAACTGCGATCCAGAAACAGAAAGAATTGACAGAGGCATTGGCACAGTTGAAAGCGACGAATGAACAAACGGTGAAAACCAAAGATGAGCAAATCGCTCAAATGTCATCACAGCTAGAAGAGATAAAAGGGGCTTCGCAAGTGGCAGAGTTCAGAAAAGAAGCATCGTTGATAAACAATGCACTAATATCTCAGGTTAAACTCTTGTGTCAACATATCGCTCAAGCTGAGCCACTGTGCAAATTAACTACATCTATAAATGAGCAGGTAGAGAAAGCCAGGGATGAATTAAATTAAGCCGATGAGGCCATTACTGCACATCTTGAATGGCAAGATTCTGATCAGGGAAAAGCAGCAAATTTGCCCAAGATATTTGAAACATATAAGGATATACTTTTTACAGAATGGCACACTCAGGTGTTAAAAGCAGAGAGAGCGGCTTCAAGATGTAGATCAACTTCTAGCAATTTAGTTGATTTAGTCAACAACACTCTCTACTTGGGAAATATGATTTCCCAATGTACACTAGGAAAGATGACAGCAACAAATACATTGGAGAAATCATGTTATCCTGAGTTAGAATAAAAGGGAAGATTAATCGCCGGGGTTAATAGTTTAAACTTGGAAGCATATTAGCTTTTCCTAATTAAGCCACATACACAAAGAGCCGCCCTGAAGTGTTTAACAGATGCAATCGGGTGTATGATCCCCGATATTCAAGATGCTACCTATGCTGCCCAGCTGAGTTCGCGCCTCAACAAACCTTCGGAAGTTGAGCCAATGATTGCAATAAATAAGCTCAGATTCAAAGGAAAGCAAACGACTTGATGAATCACCCTCCAGCTCGCCAGATCGCTAGCCAAAATAGGATCCAAAGTTATTGATATCAGTTTAGTAGCATTTCTGCTTAATAGATATTTAAATTAGTATTGTATTTATAGACCCTTTCATGTTTTTAGAAAGGGTCGTAAAATTTTGTAAGAGACTTAACAGACTGAAGTTTTCACTACTGTGCTTCAGCCAATATTCTTTTATGAAACTCGACCAGTTGTTCTTACTTCAATGAGGAAGTTTCTTTATGCAATTGTGCACTATTGTCGTTGATTGAAGAATGTTTTTGCGTTAAAGGAAGAACTGCACATAGCGATTGATATCTGGGAGTGTCACGCAGCTCATATGGTATTTTTATCTATGTCTAAATTCATTCCGTTTATATGAATTGTTATGCAATTATTCTTGCTATCATTGATTATATGCATGCGCTATAACAACAGATCTTATTCATTCCACTATTGGATGTTTAGTGATGTGCCTTTGCTTTTAATCATGTGTATGATAATGATATAGATATTTAAAGTGTGGTAATTTCGCTTCAATCACTCTGCTTAACTATTTAGGCACAACAATCTTAAATGAATTAATATCTATGTTGTAAAGATACAGTCATCTATATGCTTGTCTTTTAGACATAGAACATCAAATGCTACGCTTTAGAGCTCAATAGATTCCCGGGATAGTTTCATTTATTTATACTTCTGCCAATAGTTTTAGCCTTTCGCTCACCGCTAGTGTTATCTATAAACCATTCACCCATCCCATTTATCTATTTTTGGGAAACTGGTCCCATTATCCCCAGTCAGAGCCACTACCCCAAACGGAAAAGGAGTTGTACTAAGGTCTGGACCGGGTGGTTTCCCCAATGTTGTTGCAGCGATTTTCGAGGCATCAACAGGTCCCATCCTTCTCCTTTACAAATACAATCAGGCCCCCCCAAGGTGATGAGCTTGGCCTGGTGTGCCCTTTCTACAATAATTTCTGAATCCACCTCTTGATCTCATCAATCTCCAAAACAGAGCATTGATAGATCGGTCCATTGTGCAGCAGCGTGCCTGGGATCAGATCAATGGAGTGCTTGACTTGACAGTGCAAAGGTACCCATGTGGGTGAGTTGAAAATATCCCTGTACTCCTCCATGACTTTGTCCATCTACTACTGCTGTGCAGAGGAGCCTTGCCTAGAAGCCATGGCCACAAATTCTTCTTTCCCTCGGGGTGAATCATAATGAAAACAAATTTCCTAGTCTGGGAAATGATCTTTCTACATTCCTTTGCAGTGATCAAAGAGATGGCATTAGGTAGAGCTACCTCCAGTATCCTGTACAACTTATTAGCCAAAGTAATAATCATAGAGCTAGGTCTAGAATTATATACAACATGTCGCTTCCACAAGTATGATTGTCCTAACAATAAATCACAAAATTCAAGAGGAGCAATGTCACATAGTACGTCATCCATGAAGGGCTTGATGCTGTAGGGAAGACGACACTATTGGTTGACACGAAGATCTCGTACTTGGTGAAGTCACACAATGGTGTACGATTGTGGATGTGCTATAGTCTTTAGGCCTAGACGCATCATGAACTATGCTAAAATGAGGTTCTTTTGGCTCCTGTTGTTGACAATTAACTGTAGAAGAGAACACTTGACTCACATCTATGAGTGGAAGAGGTGTTCCCCCTCCTCTAGATCTTCAGGCTCAATCTTTTGGATCTTGGTGGTGGCCACGATGGAACTAGGCTCTGCATCAATGATATGCTTCCATTTTTTAGTTCCCTTATCGGGTTTTGATTCAGAGTCAGAACATACATTTGATTCAAAAGCCTTCATCTCAGCCACCAGTGACTTCTTGGCCCGACACTCAGTTGTATTGTGAGTGGAGATCTTATGGAACTCATAGCATTTTCCCATGTCCTTCTTCATCTTTGGGGTGTTGTTCTTTTCTTGTGGCTTCGATGGGTGGTCCTTGGTAATGCCACCTTGGCTTGGTCCTTGGTTCTATGGTTTGGAGGTGCCCTTTTCTTGCTTTGGATTCACGGATCCAAAGTCTCGCTTCTTCTGTTTAAACTTCTGCTCAATCTTGATAACATATCGATATGCCATGCCAAGTGAGGAAATGTCCAAGAACTCCATCTCATCCTTGATGTACTTGTGTAGACAATCACAATACTTGAGTACTAAATGTTTCTCAGTATCCTTCATACCCAGCTTCGTGCAAAGGGTATGGAAAGTATTTGTGAACTCTGGCACATCTTGGTCCCTTCCCTGCCATAGAGTGGTCCACTTTATGTATTTGTCTTCATAGCTCCTGACAGGGTAATATTATTCGTTGATGGCATCTCAAAAAGAATTCCTACTAGGTGCAGCTGAAAACAATAAGGGTTCACTCCAATCCTTTTGTTCACAATATGTTTCCCAACAATCCTTGATGTGTGGGGCGACTTTAAGAAGTGAAAAAGTAATCTTTTCCTAATTGGAAAAGTCATGAACTGAAAATTATCCTTCCAGGAAATTTAACCATTTATCTATGGCATCTACATTTATTAGGCCTTCGAATATGGGAATATTGAAGTTAACTTGTACCTTAAAACGAGTAGCACCTCCAGCTTGGCTACTGGATGAAGATGCATCGCTTGTGGCTAGTTGTCGAAGGATCTGGGCAAAGTTAGCCATCATCATGTCCCTTTATCGCTCAAGGGATTCCTCAAGCAAAATTTTAAAAGGATCTCCTGCTCCCTCGTCTTTATTTTCCTCTGCTGTGGGAGGTCATTAGGTTTTACGAGGCTGATCTTGCAATGGCTCAACCAAATCAAGCCCTAACTCCTTATACCCTCACCTCATTGGGGGCATATAAACAAAAATATGGAAAGAGAAAACCCCTCTAATACCATTGATCTAAACCTAAACATGAACGCAAAAAATTATAGATATAATCATAAACACAGAGATGCAGCATAAAAACACTTCATTTCATTAATGGAAAAATACTAAACTATGCTTACAAACAGAATGGAAATAAGATAGCTCTGGCGATGGTAGCTTATCTCTGAGAAGAGATGTGATAGCTACTTGCCTCTAAACTATGTTACAAAGAGGCTCAACGACCTATTTATTATTGGAAAACATGAGAAAACCATAAACAGCCAAAACCCTAACCTCAGGAGATGTAACACCAAGAGTTTGTGCGCCCCGTTGGGGTTAGTTGGGAAACCAACTTCTCAGGGTCATAACTTAGTCATATTATCTCCATTTGGCGCATACGATACCTTGTTGGAAAGGTCTCTTTGAGTACTACAGGTTTCATCGTAGGCCCCTGCCTATGGTTACAGGCCTACTGTAGAGCCCAAAAAAATGTTGTTTAGGGAGTCAAAATTACTCCAAAAGTTCAGGACCCGAAAAACTGTGAAAAATAGTAAATGTTGAAATGAACAAGGAAACTGATGAGAGTGAATGGGATTCTAGGTGGAATAGGTAGGTGGCGACCAATATCCACCTTGATCAATACCACCTTGGAAAACCAAGGATTTACGTACGGGTAGGAAATCTCCCCGAATGTTGTGTTTGATGTATCATAATGTACAAGGTGGTTGGATCATTACATATGGCGGGATAACAACCTATAGGGGACTTCCAAATATATACCTGGAGGTACATGGAAGCATACTCTATAGTACTATTTTCTAATGCGTAACCGTTCGATAAGAGCATTCCCATATACTTTGAATTTGTGGAGCGCCATTTGATATACCGGAAGGTACATGGAGAATGATCCTATACACTTAGTACATGGAACGAGATATCACCCCCAGAATTTAACACGGACAAAAAATAACAACTTCTACATTTATAGACATCGGAACATGTCTCTAGCCTAGACCTCTACATATTTACATTAATGTTTCAAATGATCCTTAGGTTAATTGAGGTGAATTTTAGAGTTAATATTGAATTATGTTTTGATTTCAAGGCTAAAAACTCGATGTCATATGAACACACCTATAATGCAACTAATATGACAAAACTAACTTTTTTCATTTTCCATTTAATAATGAAAGGCATAACTAAGTAGGGGAAGAATAAATCAATCAACAATGAAACAAAAAAGTGATGCAACAATCGATCTCCTCAACTTCACTATTCCAATCAAATTAAAAGCCCTATATGCAATGCAAATAATGGTTTCTCCTTTCTTTTCTTTTAATATTTCAAATGTAAAGAAACATATGTATGCAACTTTATCACTAACGAAAATACACATCACTGACTTTAACTCTAATGTAAAAGTTACCTTTCAAAGTCAAAAATCAATCTATG
Source organism: Pinus taeda (assembly GCA_000404065.3). Taxonomy (NCBI): domain Eukaryota; kingdom Viridiplantae; phylum Streptophyta; class Pinopsida; order Pinales; family Pinaceae; genus Pinus; species Pinus taeda. The sequence continues at coordinate 14,309 of APFE030566319.1, read as the reverse complement.
CATACAAACTTGAATTGATAAGAAGAAATAAAGAATGAAACAAAGTCTATGAAAAATGTGTTGACACTCAGAGGTGATTAACACTCATACATAATTCATCCATGCCCTGCTCCCATGCCCCCCCTCCTCCTGTGACAATTGAGGGGGGGCGATTTTGAAAAACTGAAAGAAAAAACACTCAAAATTTGTTAAGAAACGAAATAAAACCTTTGAATAATGACCAAAGGAAAATTCACTCAATTTCACACAAAATCAAGTGTTGTATTGGCTTCAAAGAGACAAAGACAATTGAGAAATCTAGGGCATCAAGATTAGGTGATTTCTCTATTAATGATAACTTCTTATGAATTTTTTTTACTTCAATAGATTAGGATCTTCTCTTTAGTTACATTATTATAGTGTTCTTCTTCATAAAACATATACCAAAGCATAAACAATAAAGATACAAGAGACACAAAATGTAGGTTATCAACTAGGGCCAAAACCTCTCCCACTTGAGAGGAGAACCCAAATGAATTCTTCTTCTTATAGAAACTTTAATTGATGAATAACAAGACCAAGACATAGACCCTTGACCCATTTTCCTCTTCAAGAACAAGATACAAGATCATTCCTTTTCTTCCTTCTTCTTGACCAAGTCAACACTAGTCAAAACTTCTTCTTGTAGTGCAATTCTTAGCTATCTTGAAATTTTCAGCCTCTTGACCACAGATATGCAATTCTTACTTCTGCAATCTCACATGTGGGAGGATTAGGAACAAGTTTGTAGGTGTTTCTCTTCTTCTCTGTATTTGGAGACTCTTTTAAGTGAACTCAGCTAGTAATAGAGTTGATTTGAAGATCCTTTAATTTCTTCCTCTTGGACTGTTATAACACCACTATAGAAACCGTAGTTGTCTTGTCACACATGTGAAGATACTAGCCCAAAAACAATGCCAAATTCTTCGATTTGTTCTTCCTTCTCCTTGCTGATTATAAGGCTATATTCTTCTCCTTTTCACACTACTTCTTGCTTTTTGTTGACCGAAAAAATGTATATCTCCAAATAAAGGCCGATATGCCCTTTTATAGTAGTAAGTGCAACCAAAATAAGCCGACTTGAATAAGTGCCTAGCCCAACATGCCTTTTTGGAAAAATATCTAGGATGACTTCAAGGTGACTTAGTGACAAGGTCCTGGAGGGTTTATGCCACAAATAAAAATAAAAGCAATCACAAGTTCCCATGATAGTCTAGCTAACCCTCCCCTTAAGGAGAAAAGTAGGCAATGACAAGTTACAATCATGGTATGAAGAATATAAAAAAAACAAACGGGACCAAAAGAACCTTCTACCCTCTTTTCTACTGCATAAAATAATACATAATTTCATTGCAAAAATAGAATTAAAAATATCCTTCAACAAAATTTACTAAAGAATTTACCATAATACTGATCAGCTAAAAGAAAACACCAAAAGAAAATAGAGCAAAATCCTCTAATTGCAAAATTAGAATTCATTCCAATGCGTCCATCTGCACTCATTCTTGGCCCAATTTCAAAGCTTTAGCTACAACATCACTATCACAAACCCCAACACCGTATACAACTACAATCTACAATCACATAAGAAACAACCCCAACATCATATGCAATTGGAGCTCTAATGAAAATCACATCAAGCAATCCTAGATCAGTTACTCCATCTGATGTATGATCCTAGCTATGCTTAGAGTCACATTCCTTTTGGTGGAATTAGCATTGATCAACTTCTGTTATGTTATGGAAAGAAGATATTAGGCATGACTCCCAACCATATAATTATCCTAAAAGCAATTCAATGGATTTGAGCCTATCATTGGAACACCTTATGCATAAGAGAACATGAGCTATCAGCTAACCAATTTCCCTTGTCATCTCATTGACAATTTATTAACAAAATACGTGTGAGTGGAGTTTAGGCTATTGACAAGTTTGGTTAGTTTGTACAAACACAAGCACCTATTAGAGTCCTATAAATTATAGGATCATACGTTTATTATCTATGAATTTTCACGATTGTGGTTGTTGTAAATAATGTTTCATTCTGCAAATGATTTCCAAAGAGAAAAATAGAAGAAAATAAAGAATAAAATAAAGGGATTAGAAAAGAATAATATAAATATATATATATAATATATATTAATATATATATATAATTATAATAATATGTATGTATGTATGTATGTATGTATGTATGTATGTATGTATGTATGTATGTATGTATGTATGTATGTATGTTTGTGTAAAACAAAAGAAATAAAAAATAAGAAATAAATAAAATACCCCCAAAATAACTAAGCAAGTCTAAATGCCACTGCATTTCAAAATATGCATGAGAAATGCCTTCAGAAAGTTTGAATAATGTGCAGCGAGTTAAAATGGCACATTAGAGTAAGATAAGTAAGATCACTAAGTTTAATCACATTGCTTAAGTGTGATTAAACTTGTTGAATAAAATTATATTAGTGAGAATAAAAATTGTTTGACCACATAGGTGGTCAAATTTGGTTTAATTAGGTTAATTTAAGGTTTAATGAATTAAACACACTATTTAGACGTGGTTAAAATAGACTAAAATAAAATGAATACAATACTATTATCACATTGTATAAATGTGATTTTCTATAGTTATAGAATAAAGTGTTATTTGATTCGACATGTTGTCATTTTGTAAATAATGAGGCCGCAAATATGAATGACTGAGATTTCACCTGCTCGAATCAACGATAGGTGACAATTTCAGACCCCCCCCCGCCCAGATCAAGGATGGGTGAGCAGTTCTCCCCGCCACCCCTCCGACGATTAACCAAGGGGGCAGGTCTGAAAGGCGGTCTCTCCATTTAATTCCCATGCAATGTGTCACCCTCTTGCTCACTGCAGACCCCCCCACCTAAAACCATATACCATCCCCACCCCCCTCCGAAATCCGCCTTTCGACTCCTACCTTTGTGACTGTTGATTTCACCCCACGCTCCCGATCCACTGCTATTCCGCCATGTGGCACGTATTGGTCCCCCACTCCACTCCAATGCAATTTTTCCACATGGCACTCCCTACTTCGTTGCTATCCCATCACAGTCACCTCCCTCCCTCACTCCACTACCATTTTGACACGTGTCACTCTTCTAATAGACATTATATAACTTCTCCGGTGAAAATGGACCCGCTCCATTAAACAAATAAATTACAATGATAATCAGACTTCTGCTAATAAAACAACCATAACCCATTCATTTGCCCTCCTTTCACTGTTCTAAAGCATTTGAAGCCAAAATTTGCTTCAACACCCAGTTAGCATATAGTGTCTATGTTCAAAATGTCCAGGCATCAAACCAACCTACCACTGTGACTAGTCAACGATAAAACAACCTCTGTATGCCCAACAACCAGTTTTGTAACAGTAAAGAGAAAATCATAGTTTAGGATTAAAGTACAGGTCGGTCCTTTCATCTATAATAGAAGAGCATGAGCTAAAGAATAAAATATCCTCCTAATACAAATGAACTTCAAACTCAACTTTACCTGGTCATATGACCCCTTGGGAGTGATTTCAAAGCTAAGAATAGAACATAAGACTACTCCATACATTCACACTCCCAGGCCAAAGATTGAGAAATACATGAACCAGGATCAATGGCTGGAGAACACTCTGTAGGAGGCATAAGAGCATGTAGTATCAAATGCAACAACACAGACTCCTACACCACAGGAGAAGTAGGACAATAGGCTAAGGGAAGAGGTTTCCCCCACAGTCATAGAAATTCTAGATAAATAATTTCAAATCAACAATAAGAGGCAAAGGACTAATCTAGCATAAGAAAATTTTCAAGAAGAGAATACATTGTCCACCATTATTTTGACAGGACCTCATACTTGAAATAGGGTTGAAGATATTTTTGTAGGGTCTCCATCCTCTTTGGTCTCCCAGGAGCCATTAGACACCTCTTAGTTAGGGGAATTGGTTCATGAGCAAGATGAAACAAACATTTATTTTCTATGTATAGAGTAATTAAGAAAAAAAATGAAAAGCTAAAAGCTACAACATATACACATTTTTGGAAGAAGAAAACCTCTTCACAGTATAGGCTACTCTTTGCCTTTGACACGGGGAAAGGGAAAATGAAGATATCCTTCTTGCATGTTGAGGTCCCTTTCTGAAAGACTCATGAATATTAAGAAATCAATTTTTTCTTTTAGTATTGATCAAATTCATCCAATTGGTCAAATAGACCTACACAAGAAAATAGGGTAGATGTTATACTCCACTTTGAAAAATTCGACAATGGAAGCTTCTAGAATACAAGTCTCTGTAAATAACATATAGTCTCAACTTAAATTAGAGAAATTCTCTTCTCTAGCCAAAGATACAAAAATCAAATCATTGGAAGACCTTGTAATCAAATTGGGATATGATCCCAACAATGTGAAATCAACATAAGAGATTATCGGAAAGAAAAATGCTGACATTGTAGCACTCAAGAAGTAGCTGAAGCTTCCCTCTATAGAAAACTCACAGATTAAGGAAGTTGGGGAATTAGAAAAGGAAATGGAAGATATGTTCAAAATCATTATTGAACAAAGTGGACATATCAAAGCAATAGAGGTTGAGATGGAGAAATTGTTAAAGGAAAGAGAACAATCAACACAGTTGGTAACCATTCCACTGAAAACAGTTCCCATTTAATCTACATCAGTAGCAGGGGCATCCACTTCAGCAACCATGATTGAGGGGCAATCTACATATTCTTTAGAGGAACTTATCAAGGCAATGGATGACCTATCAATTAGAGGATGGGACATTGAAAAGCGGAAAACTCATCTGAAGAACCTTTAAGAGTAGAAAATGAAGATTGAAAATGTATACTTGGTTGAGCTGCAAAAAGCTCATAAATTAACACATAAGAATGAACAATTGCAAAATGAATTAGCAATGGCACAAAAATTGGCATAGGAAAAGGAAAGTATATTGGTATAAATAAATGAGGCCATGACTGAAATATGGCCCTCAATTCATATTATTTTTGAGTAAGAGGAGTTAATACAGAGGTCCAAAGAGGTAATTGAATAAGTGAAAGAAAATTTAGGGTAGAAGCCAGGTGAAGCCACTACTTTGATTAGAATTTTTAATTCAAAGACCAAGGAAGAAATAGAAGAATCGGAAATTGCAAACAGACCAAAGACCATTTTGGAGGTGAGGAGGTTCCTTAGAAAAAGGAACCTTATGCTTCAATTGGAGAACAAGTGTCACAATATTGAGTCCAATAATCATAAATTCCACAAATATTTAATGTGTTGAATCAGAAGGGACTACCAAATTTTTATAGGGATTCGAGAAAAGTTTATCAGTTTAGAAGATTATCACTAGAAATTATATACCATAGCCAGGGATAAGTCAAAGTTTTCCACCATCAAAGGAAGTATCATAGGGAAAGCCTTCATGGAAGCTTTGGATTTTGATCTACATATCAAACATGAGATAAAACACTTGTTCATTATCAGACCTACATATGACAAGTATAGCGAGGTAGATGAAACTGATAAGAAACTAGTCAAATTTTGCACTGCAAGTGAAGACAGATGGGACAAATTATGCAAGTTACTAGGGTAAAACAATTTTTTACCTTCAACAGCAAGGCAACACTTCTTAAGGCCGAGTTATCACCAACAATCCTCGAAGATAGTGCTAGAGCACTACAACAGGTTTAACTACCTCCTTTTTTGTACTATTTCTATAACCAATTTAGGATATTTTGTAAAACAATCTTGATATTTTCACTCAAGATATTTTTGATAATTTATGTACAAGTACTTCACAAATCGAAGTAAAAATGTTAGGACTTGTAACAAGAAAGCACATTTTTTCATGTAAAGTTGTTCATTGAGATGAAAGAGATCATTTCATTAATACATAAGATTGTTTCATGATTGATGTGTCAAGCTAATTGATTATGTTTTTTCTCTTGTAAACATGTTATATCTATATTTTCATATGTTTTGTTATCTGAATTGTTTAAAAGAAGATGAAGGGATAAACTTGTTTAATCACACTCTATCCTGGCTTATAAGAAATTTATATGTTTTCAAACTGAAGTTAAATATACAATTCATGTTAAAATTCTCTATGTTTAATTGAATCTAAATCTTTTCCTCCCTTTCACTCCACAAAGCTTCAAAGATCCAATAACCTGCCTACCTTTCCCTATTTCAAATCTATTCTGATATTTATGTTTTTGATCACCTTAAGACTTTGACTCCATTTCCCAATGGCCTTTCCTTAAAGTTTCAACCTAACATTTCAAAAGACCAAGCTCTGAACCTAATAACTAGCCTAAAATTTCAAAAGCAACAAATCTAAATTGAAAAGAGAGATACTTCTCTGAGTTTAGAAGGGCTAGCTTCTAAGCTTGAAAGTGGTTCTACGGTTACCTCTAGGTTTCTTTCACAACCTTAAGAAATTACCCGAGTGATAATGTTATGGCGACCATACTAAGGAATTCGAACAAATCTAATTTGTATTCAGCTTTCCCTGGTCAAATTTTTAGTTCAGTGCTTACAGCTGTTTCTAGGTTTGTGGCTAAGAAATGGATCTGATTTAAGGTTTTCTGCCACTTACAAGTTGTACATATTTTATATCTATAAAAATACTATAGCATATCTTGCTCCTAAGAAGATATTTACTAGAGCTAATCCAGATCTAAATCCATAAAAATTGTAGATAATTGTGAAAAAATTCTTAGAAATAAAAGTCTAGCTGAGATCTAGGCAAGTGATAATCCTCTCCCTACGGTTAATTCTCTACCTGGAAGCTTTGAAACAATAGAAGACATAATTTTATTTACCATTTAAACATAGCCTCTTCCGAGGTAAATCTAATAATTTTGTAGATGAAACTATTTTTGATAAAAACATCTTAAAATCCTACATTTCAAAGCATAAAACTATGAAATCGGACTTTGAGCATGATGTCATCAAACAATTTAACAAACTTGAAGTTCTAGTATCTAAACTAGATTAAGATGTATAGAAATCTCTTGAATCATCCAAATCCTCAGATTCCTCTTGTACTGCTTCATCCCCAACCCCACCATTAATTCCACCTAGTATTTCTATTCCACTAGAAATTCCTCTTGTTTATACTACCCTTCCATAGATTCCTCCTATTTCTATTATTCCTCCAGAAATTCCTCCTATTTCTACTACACCTCCATTTATTCCCCCTGTTTCCAGTATACCCATTTCATCTACTATCACTACCACCTCTACATCAACACAACAAAGTGTAATCCTATCTCCTTTGATACCTTCCTCATCCACTTCCATTGTAGTTACCACCTCCTCTCACACACCCATCATGGCAGGTAGGTATGCCCCCCTGGTTTTACCTAGATAGCACAATGCCATGCCACAAGACTACTAGAGTAGAATACCTGAGTTTGATAGCACAAGCCTAATAACTTCACAGCAAGATGTTGATATGATGAATGATTATTTGGACTTACAAGAAATTGATGAGGATGATGTAAGGATGAGACTGTTTTCTCAAAGTTTAACAGGGCAAGTGAAAAAATGGTTTAAATCATTACAAGTTGCCTTTATCCTTGATCTAACACAATTTCATCAAAATTTCCTTACACTATGGGAGGTGAAGAGAAACCCTCTTCAAATTTTAGCTAAGTATGAAAGTATCAAAAGAGCCCCTCGAACACAGTCCAGGACTGTTGTGCTAGATTTAAAAAAATTTACAACTCTATCCCAACTACCATACAACCCCCACCAAGACTAGCCCTGACCAAATTCCTAGATGGATTTGATACCTACTCAAAGAAAGAAATTTTGCTACCTTTGAGGATATGTAGAGAAATGAAGTTAGTGCATAAGCTAATCTGTTAGCCAAAAGAGCATGTCTAAAAGCTGAAAGGAGGGTATTTATTAAAGAGGAACCTACTTCTTCCTCATCTGATGCTAAGTTATATAGATTAGTTAGGTCTATGGAAAGAATGGTAGAGAGAATACGTTTAACTAATAGAGCTCCTTTAAGAGATAATCAAGGTGGTCCTCAAAATAGAAATCAAAATCTTAGGAGGAATATGCCCTTAATCAAACAAAGAGAACAAAGAGGCCCAAATGATCAACAACAGATCAGATCTCCCTTCCATGAAAACTATGATGATGAAGAAGTTCAGTTGACAGAAGATCCTAAATAAGACTAGATAAACTTATTTGAAGAAAGTGAGATATATCATATTTTCTTGACCAAAGAAGATGAAGAACTATTCTTGCTATCACAACCAGAAACTCTCCCTTCCGAATTAGATAAGTATAAACAAGGATACCAAAACACTATAATGGAAGTGCATAGACAATATAATCTAAGAAGAAAAAATATTGTTGGAGATCGTCCCAACAAAACATAGAATGATGCCCCTTCCTCTAGCCAAAGAGAGGATGACTCTCAAAAAGAGGCTCCTAAAAAACAAAATCAAAATACCAAAGAGATAGACAAACAACAAATCTCTTTCAACATAAAGGCTAAGTTTTCTAAAGTTAAAATTTCAATTCCTTTAATATAATTAATCAATAAAAATGTATATAGGTCCCAAGTTATGAAAACCCTCAAAATAGGGGAAGGGACATACACAGTAAACCTGACTGATGACTAGCCTGAGTTATTATTTGGACCTGAAGTGGAAGGAAAATATCAGGATGGAACTACACCTCCTTTCTACATTAGTTTGAATATTCATGACAAGATTCCGCATAACACAATGCTTGACTCTGGTGCTTCCCACTATCTGATGCCCAAACTCGTCATGGAAAAATCGGGTTTAGATGTCACAAGGCCTTACAAAGATTTGTATTCCTTTGATTCTAGCAATGTCAGATGCCTAAGTCTCATTAAAGACCTATGTGCCACTTTAGCCCAAATCCCAGCAAAAAGTCTAGTCATGGACATTGTGGTAGTAGACATACCCCCTAAGTATGGAATGTTAGTATCAAGGTCTTGGGGAGAAAAGTGACAAGGTACTTTGCAAATGGATATGACCTGTGCTGCCATTCCTGTTTTTGGTCAACAAAGAAGACTATACAGAGATACTCTCATGAAATACATGGTTAGTAGCCAAGAAAAACCAAACAATTACCCCATGTACTCTGTGCATTCTGATTTAGACTCCTTTACACTATACAATAATGAATCTGTAGGGGAGGAAGTTTCACATTTGGAAGCTAAGCTAAGCAAGACGAAGGGAGTGAAATTTGAACTTGGGAAACCAGAGGAGGAGATTGAAGCCTATGGAAGATGGACTTTTATGGGGCTGTAAGCAAGGAAGGGGCATGGGAATGTGTCTAGATTATAAACTCACAAACAGGGATAGCTAAAGGACACTCTTACAAATTAAAAATTCAATATACAAACAATATAGATGAATATGAAGCATTAATCTTAGGACTAAAACTTTTAAAGAGATCAAGGGCTAAAATAATTTATGTGCATGAATATCCAGAACTCATCATTAACCAGATTAAAGGTGAGAATTCATCCAAGCACCTTAGAATAAGAGCCTATGGAAATGCAGTTTTATATTTTCTTCAATGTTACCCTAAATATCAATTGTCTCTTATTTGTAGAGGCCATAATATTTTTGCAGATGCTTTAGCTACTTCAACTAGTAATTTTAAGGTTCCATTCCATCATGACAGAAAATATGAGGTTGAAATAAAACATAGACCAATTGTCTGGCATAACATAAGATACTGGAAAGTTTTTGGAAGTGACAAACAAGTAGAGAATTTTTTACAATTAAAATATGATTTTGAGTATGTAAATATTGATATAGATAATGATGTATATGAAAATAAAAAAGAAATATTCTTAAATGAAACTGATGAAAATCAAGAAGAACTTGAGGTTTTGCAACTAAAGAACAATGTGTTGTCATGAGGATTGGTACCATTGGAAGAGACTTTTGACTTCAATGGTGTAGCCAAAAAGCCAAAAATAGAACTAGTAGGAGCCAAGGTAGAGGACTGCAACATAGGAATTGCAGAGAATTCTAAAATTGTCAAGTTGTCCAAATCCTTACCTCCTAAATAAAAAGATAAATTACATTGAGTTACTTAAGGAATTCTCTTATGTGTTTGCTTGGAGCTATGAAGATTTAAAATCATATGATACTAGTATCACACAACACACCATTTCCATCAAAGAAGATCAAAAGCCCTTGAAACATAAATTGAGGAGAGTGAATCCAGTCTTATTAACTTTGATGGAAAATGAAGTCAAAAAACCTTTTGATGAAAATATTATTGTACCCCTCAGATTTTAAAAATGGGTCTCTAATCTACTACCTACCATAAAGAAAATAGGTGAAATTAGGCTCTCTGTGGATTTTAGGAATCTAAACAAGGTCTCTCTTAAGAACAACTGCCCCCTGCCCAAAATGGATCACATCCTACAAAAGGTAGTTGGTTCTAGTAGGATCTCTTTGATGGATGGTTTCTCAGGATACAACCCGGTTCTGGTTCATCGTGATGATCAACAAAAAACAACATTTACTACACCTTGGGGGACTTTTATGTATGTAAAAATTCCCTTTGGCCTTATGAATGTTGGGGCCACTTTCCAAAGAGAAATGGACATAGCATCTGCTGATGAAATAGATAGATTCATTGTAATTTACCTAGATGATATAACTATGTTTTCAAAGACAGATGAAGAACATTTTTTACACCTAAGAGAAGTTTTTGAAAAATGCAGAAAATATGTTATCTCCTTAAAGCCTAAGAAAATTCTTTTTGGTTTACAGGAGGGAAAACTTCTAGGTCATATCATTTCAAAAGAAGATATTAGGATAGATCCTAGTAGAGTCAAAGCCATACTGAAAATTGAACCTCCTAGAAACAAGAAAGAAGTTCAATCCTTCATTGGTAGGATAAATTTCCTCGGGAGCTTTATTCCTAACTTGGCCAAAATCTTAAGAGCCATTACGAACATTCTAAAGAAAGATATTGAAATAAAATGGAATATTGAAGCAAAGAAATCTTTTATTGAAGTGAAGTTAGCTTTAACCACTGCTCTTGTTTTGATAAGCCTTGACTTTACAAATGATTTTATGATTTTTTTCTTTTGCATTTGAGCATACTATTGTAGATGTTTTGTTGCAGAAAAACATTGAAGGATATGAAAAACCAATAGCTTTCTCTAGCAGAGATTTAAGGGATGCCTCATTAAAGTATAACATCATGGAGAAACATGCCTTTTCATTGGTGAAGGAACTGAAATACTTTAGAGTTTACATCCTACATTCTCATATCATCGTACTTGTCCCAAGTGTTGTGGTAAAAGATATTTTGACACAAACTAACCCAGATGGTAGGAGAGGAAAATTGATTATAGTCATCCTAGAATATGACATTGAGATCAAACCTACCAAACTCATCAAAGGTCATGGAATGGATAAGCCAAGGGATGAGTCTAGTTTTCATGCACTAGATATAAATTTTATAGTTTCACTTGATGAACAGGAAGAGATGGTGACTTCATAGGTATCAAAGGCCTTTTCTAACTCTCTGTGGTATGCAGATATTCCTCGTTTAAAAAAGACAAAAGCTAGGTTTTTAAAAATGAAAACTATGAAATTATGTATTTTAGATCAGATTATATATTGGAAAGATGATGGAGGTATTTTTCTAAATCGTTTGTTGAAAGATGAAGCAGGTAGGGTCGTGGAAGAGTTTCATCAAGGAGACTATGGAGGTCATTTGTACTGGAATACCACAACCAACAAAATCATGAGGGATGGTTTTTACTGGCCTACCTTATTTGCAAACATGCATTAGAAAGTCACCACATGCCACTAGTGGCAAATTTTGTAAGGAAAGTGAAAGCTTTTTCCTTTACCATTGAAACCCATTTCAGTTGAGATTCCTTTTCAACAATGGGGTCTAGATTTCATTGGTGAAATCCTCCCATGCTCCTCAGGTCAACATAGATGTATCTTGATATCCATTGACTACTTTATTAAGTAGATTAAGGATATTCCAACCAAATAGGCCACAAACATTGTAATCATTCAATTCTTAGAAGGTAACATTTTTTCTAGGTTTAGATGTCCACATAATATTATCGCTGACAATGTTTTGCCTTTAAATCAAAGAAAATGGTTGATTTTTCAACAAATACCACATACATTTAGGACACTCTACTACCTATTATTCACAAGGGAATGGGTTAGTTGAGTCTTCTAACAAAAGTCTAGTCAAGATTATGAAGAAATTATTGCAGGAAAATAAAAAATCTTGGCATAAGAAGTTGATGAATGCCCCATGGGCTAATAGAATTAGCACAAAGAAATCTATTGGGATGTCTCCATTTCAATTAGTATATGGATTAGATGTAATCTTTCCTATTTATCTGGTAATCCATGTGCTAAATCTATTACAGGAAGAACAAGTAGGAACAAATGATCTGCAAAAAAGGATCAATCAGACCATATAGTTACAACAATCTAGGGATGAGGTCTACAACAAAAGTCAACTCATTCAAGATAAAATTAAGAAGATCCATGACAAGAGGACAAAGGAAGATGAGTTCGAAATAGATGATGTGGTGTTAAAATGGGACTCAAGGAATGAAGAAGAAGGGAAGCATGGTAAATTTGATAGTTTATGGAAAGGTCCATAAAAAATTGAGACTTTCAGAGGTAACAATGCGTTTTTATTAACAAACTTGACTGGAGGAGGACTGCCAAGTGGACCTCTCGATGGCAGAATACTAAAACAATACATTCTTCCAGAATAGATCAGTTTCATTTGTAATCATTGTAAATATCATTTTGCTATTCTACTGCAAGAGTGAGGGTGGCTCACATAAGGAGTTGAAGCCTAGAGAGAAGGCCCTAAGCTTTGGATGATTTGTTGCCCATAATTATGAATAATGACATGTAAATCTATTTAATTACAAAATAAGGACATCTTGCCGAATGGATGAAGGCTAATGATCTACAATGTTCTTAACACCTCACAAGGAGGATGCCATCCCCATTGGAGCCACTGTTAGGGTCCTATAAATTGTAGGATCATAAGTTGATTATTTGTGAATTTTCATGATTATGATTGTTGTAAATAATGTTTCATTCTACAAATGATTTCCAAAGAGAAAAATATAAAAAAATAGAAGAAAAAGAAAAGAAAGGGGATACAAAAGAAAGACAAAATATATATGTGAAAAACAAAAGAAATGAAAAATAAGAAAAAAGAAAATACCCAAAAAATAAGTGAGCAAGTATAAATGCCAGTAAATTTCAAAAAAAATATGCATGAGAAATGCCTTTAGAAAGTTTGAATAATGTGTATCCAGTTAAAATGCCACATTAGAGTAAGATATTTAAGATTAGTAAGTTTAATCACATTGTTTAAGCATGATTAAACCTGTTGAATAAAATTAGATTAGTCAGAATAAAAATTGTTTGGCCACACAGTTTAATCATGGTCAAATTTTGGTTTAATTAGGTTAAGTTAAGGTTTAATGAATTAACCACATTGTTTCAACGTGGTTAAAATAGATTAAAATAAAATGAATACAATAGTATTATCACATTGTATAAACTCGATTTTCTATAGTTATAGAATAAAGTGTTATTTGATACGATATGCTGTCATTTTGTAAATAATGAAGGCGTAGATCTGAATGACAAAGATTTCACCCACTCGAATCAATGAGGGGTGAGGAGTTCGGACCCCCCCTACCCCTCTGATCGTTAACCAAGGGTGGGGGTGGGGGTCCGAAAAGTGGTCTCTCCATTTACCGCCTATGCAATGTGTCACCCTCTTGCTCACTACAGACCCCCCCACCTAAAACCATACACCATCCCCCCTATGAAATTCACCTTTTGACTCCCACCTTTGTGACCGTTGATTTCACCTTGTGCTTCCGCTCCATTTTTATTCTTCCATGTGGTGCATCCTCGTCCCCCACTCCGCTCCAATGCAATTTTTCCACATGAAACTCCCTACTTCCCTGCTATCCCATCACAGTCACCTCCCTTCACCACTCTGTTATCACTCAGGTTTTCCTAGAAGTTGTGTAAGAGGAAAGTATACCCGAGGTAACCACAAACCAACCTTTTAGATGTAGAATCTAGCCACTCTGCATCCAGAGAGGGCTCTCTCTTTATGATTTATCTTTGTTCTTGGAAGATTTTAGGCTAGTTATAGATTCAAGAATTTGTTTTGGGAAAATGGTGGAATCCAAAAACTAAGGGCAAGATTGAGAGCTTTCAGTCCATTGGGCT
>APFE030566304.1:116415-129197 GCA_000404065.3 Pinus taeda | reverse complement strand
CTTGTTCAGACATAAACTTGTAAAATTTTAGATACCACTGCCTTGGAGCCTGTTTTAAGCCATACAGCCTCTTCTTCAACCTGCACACAAGTTTCTCCTTCCCTTTCACTTCATATCCTTGTGGCTGCTGCATATATATCTCTTCCTCCAAATCCCCATGGAGAGAGGTTGTCTTTACATCTAACTGCTCAAGATGCAAATCTTCAGCTACTACTAGACTTAAAATAGTTCTAATTGAAGTCATTTTAATAACAAGAGAAAATATCTCATCAAAGTCTATACCCTTTTTCTGTGCAAACCCCTTCACCACAAGTCTAGCTTTATACATTTTTCTACCTCCATATTCTTCCTTCAACTTTTAAACCCATTTATTTTGCAATGCTATTTTACCTGCAGGCAAGCTGACTAAGTCCCAAGTCTAGTTATGTGCTAAGGAGTCCATCTCTTCTTTCATGGCTTGCTGCCACTTCTTCTTGGTTTCTACCTGCAATGCTTCTTCATAAAATTATGGTTTACCAGAATCAGTCAACAATACATAATATAATGAAGGAGAGTATCGTTCAGGGGGTCTACTTATCCTGGTAGATATTCTAACACCACTTACAAGTGTTTGAGGTGCTTTTTGTTGTTGTGGTTGTTGTTCTAGCTATTGATCATTATGATTTTTAGGCACCGTCACTTTTCCTGTGATATCATCAAGCACTATGTATTCTCAGTTTTCTTTTTCCTGTTTCTTTTCCTGCAACTGATTCCTATACAAGACCTTTTCATTGAATATTACATCTCTGCTCCTAATGATTTTGTGATTTTCATAATCATATAAGCAATAACCAAAATCATTAACACCATATCCAATAAAGGTACATTTCTTTGATTTTGCCTCAAGATTTGTTCTATTTTCTTTATTAATGTGGATAAAGGCTTCACAACCAAAAGTTTTTGAAAATGAGTAGTTTACCTTTTTACCTGTCCATGCCTCCTCTCGAATACCACCATCCAAGGAACTTAAAGGCCCTCTGTTTATTAGATAAATAACAATGTCTACAACATCTACCCAAAATTGTAAAGGCAATCCTGCATGCAATCTCATGCACCTTGCACGCTCCATGATTTTCATGTTCATCCTTTTTGACACACCATTTTCTTGTGGTGTTCCTGGAACTGTCTTCTCTCTGCAAAGTAGTTACGCAACCTTCACCTCCCAACTGCCCTGTTGAAATCAGATTTTTCTTTAGATCTGTAACATGCCTCACCTCCTTCAATAGTCATTGATTTCCATTCAGCTGTTTTATGAAAACTATACCCATTCCAACGATTTTATAGGGTTTATCATCACCCAATCAAACCTATCCAGAATCTCCTTGAACATAATCATGAAAATGTTTCTTATCAGGTGTGGCATGGAATGAGGTCCTTGAATCTACCACCCAGGCATCAATAATATTTTCTAGTGAAAGAATTAAAGCATCTTGCAACACATCACTTGTTACATTTGCTTCATGATTAGTTTCTTGCTACGCATCTCCTTCTTTCCCCTTCCAAGACTTGCAATATTTCTTCAGGTGTCTTTCTTCCCACATTTCCAGCACACTATCCCCGATCTGGACTTGGATCTGCCCTTTCTTGACTTACTACGATATCCTGGGCTTTTCCTCTTTCCATTTTTCTTCCCCTAGTCTCTGCAGTCAAAGCATTGCCTGATGTCTCAGCGGAGCTTTTCTGTCGCATTTCCTCGCTAAGGATTGCACCGACAACATCATCAAACTTTAAAGTACTAGATCCAGAGACAAAGTTAGTAATGGCCATAACTAAGCCATTCCAACTTTCTGGCAATGAGCACAGAAATAACAGAGCCCTAACTTCATCATCAAAATTCACCCCTACAGAACTTAACTGACTTGTACTTTTATTAAAGTCATTTAAATGATCAGCAACAGATCCACCTTCTGACATCTTCATATTAAATAAATGCTTCATAAGGAATACCTTATTTGAGGCCGAGGTTTTTTCATATAGTTTGGCCAATGCCAACATTAAACCCTCTATTGTCGTTTCCTTTGAAATATTAAATTCTATCGATGCTGCCAGGCACAACTGTATTGTTCCAAGTGCCTTTTTGTTGAGAATATCCCATTATGTGTCTATCATACTCGTCGGCTTCTTTGTCTTTCCGCTCAATGGTAGGTACAGATCTCTCTGATACAGATAATCTTCCACCTACATCTTCCATAGCTGGTAGTTTTGGTCGTTGAATTTTTTGACCCTAAACCTACCATCTTCTGCCATTGCTCCCACTCAAACCAGGAACCCTTCTCTCCTGCGAGTTTATCAGCCAAATAGACCTTCGGCTCCAATACTAATTTTTAGAAAATTATATATTACGGAGCAATGGAACACATAAAATATTGTAGAAATATAAACATAGAAAACACATAAAACAAGAGAGACACAGATATATGTGGTTCACCCAGTTTGGGCTACGTCTATGGAGAAACATCTAGCCCTTCTTTTATTATATTATCCAGCAAACTGAAGAGATACAACCTGCAACAGATCCGCTGTAACACCCTCTTCAATCTCAATCTCCTGTCTCTTCCTCACTCAGAATATAGATATACATAGATGCAATACAATTCCCTCATATATAATGAGGGGTTGCCTTCTAGGGAAAACAACCCTAAATTAAACATAACTTCTACCGTCAGATCATCCGCCTAATGAATGGCCCAGATTGACTAGAAATTACTAGACTTTTACAAGGCAATTTTACATCTATTTTTTGCTTCAGGGGTGTTGCCCACGAACCCCCGCCGGGGGACTGCTGGCCCCCAGACCCCCAGTCAGGGGGGATCGACGCCCCGAACCCCTGTGGGGGGGACAAGTCCCCCCCTCCCACACCCCCGTCCCCTCCCACACCCCATGTGGAAGGGTGTACCAGTCTTCTTAAGGGTATACATCTGGTTGAAACCTTTGAATACAAAAGATAATCAGGCTCCACACCCAATAGGTGTCCTTTGGAGAAAATTTGAGTGACTACTAGATAAGGCCAAGGCATCCTACTATTAAGTTTGACTATAAAATACCTTTCATTACCACACTTTTAATGTTTCCTCAAGCTAAAATAGGTACAAAAGGTGAGGTTAAAGAGTTGCATACAAGTGTCTTACCATGAGTGTATATTTTTTTTGCAGAATGCTACTAGAGCTAGTGATATGACTATTGGAAATACTGATGTGCTTATTCGAACTCCTCCTTATGGCCCCGAAGTTGTTGTTGTTGTGCCTTGTAAGATTCAGTGATCCCTTCATTACCTTTCGAGGTGTTTTATACGTTGTAATTCTGATGGAAGTTTCCTTGGTTCAAGTTGTCATTGTATTTCTATTGTAGCCAACCTAGTGTTATGGGTTCTTGGATTAAGGGTCCTCTAGAAACCTACATGAAATCAAGAATGTTTTCTGAGCCTCTTGAAGTGTTTTGGTCTTGAAATTTATCAGATAGTGGCTGCAAATTCAAGCCTGTAGGGCATATGCAAGCTACTATAGGATTGTGTCTCTTCCTATAGCAACCACATAAGTTCCTCAAGTTCATAATTTTCTTTGAGTGAGACCTTAATTTTTTTTTATAATTCATGGTGAGATTTCTAGTGGTGGTTGGAGGGTCTTTTTGATGGTGATGGGCGAAACAGAAGTGGAGGATAAGATTTTGTTGAAGTTTATTGCGACAATGGTGGAAAACGTGAAGGATGATGGAGTGGATGGATACCAGGGGCTTCCATAGTTCTCCTCTCTTACCCATAGGTGAAAAAATTCAAGTTTCCCTTCCCTTCTATGCTTTACAGATTCGAATAGCAATACATGGAATTTCCGGTGAAGTTTAGGCCAATGGAAAATACAAAGGAAGGAAGCCTAGAAATTATGGAGAAAACTTATAAAGGATGACGAAATGGATGAAGAAAGTGTGGAGAATCTCTTCCTTACTTGATCTATGTATTTTTTCAAATATGGGATGTAAGATTTGTTCACTTCTTGTAAGACATTTGTTTAGCCAACATCTCTCAAACAATAGATTGTATTCATATGAAACATTTTCACCATGTTATCATCATCCTTATGCAACTTCCCATAAACAATATCGGCCAATGGATGCACAGATTTTGATAAAAATGAGAAACGGTTTTAGGTGATGGCAGTCAATTTATTGAAAAATAGAAAAATTTGTTGTGTATGTTACCATCATTCTTATGCATCTCCCCATAAAAATATCAGTCAATGGATTCACGGTTTGTGAGATATGGACAATACAATTTATGCCATGTATTGTTTGCAATTCCAGAATATCATGTAGTAGCACAAAACATTCCTATATCAACTCAGAACAACAAGAAAAAAAATGGGAAAGGCTTGGGAATGATGGCTGAAGGTTGGGAATGGATGAGAGTGATGGATTGACTTGGCCTTGGCCCTGTAGGGGAATATTTGTAAAGGAAGTGAAAATATCAAGTTTCACTGCCCTTGACTAGATGCCTACTTTTATGATCAACTTCTTCTTATGGTGCTAACTTGCTCATGTTGTTTGCGCATTTTGGAGAGAACCTGCATACATAAAAGAGAGATGCCTAGAGAATAGGATCCTTTTTTCTTTTCATTTTTTTCTCTTTATTCTAGGCCTACTAGTTTCCCCAATGAGGTTTTCAAGTAGTAGGTCTGCCTAGAAACCTCAGAGGAGGTTTTCACCTAGGATATTATTTCCTTATTTTTATTTTTAATCTCTTTTATATATCCTTTTTCCAACCCACTAACTTCCTGATAGCAGTTTTCAATTAGTGAGATAATCTCAAGTGCTTCAAAGGAGGCTTCCACCTAAGCTTTTATTTTTCCTCTTATTTTCTTTTCTCTGTTTTTCCCATTTTCATTTATTTTTTCTATCCTACTCTACTTGAAAAAAATACATTTTTCAAGTATATGAATACTTCCAAAGGAGCCATGTACTTACTAGGATGGAAAATAAACTCATATGGAGGTTTAAGAGATATGCTTTGTTATATACCAAAATATGAGAGATATGTTTCTTTAACTATGATGATGCCAAACATTGTTGAAGAAGAGAGTGGTGTTATAGCTTAATGATTGTCTCGAACCAAAGTTGAATATAATTGTGATGCCCTTGGTTCACTTTATTATATATATCATCATGTATGCCTTCTTCTTCCATGTCATTCAAATCTTCTACTATTTTTTGACTCGTCTTTTATGGTAGGCATAGTAGAAATTCTTAAATCCCAAGATCTAATGGTTTCTCTCTACAAATGTGGCCCATGATTCTTTATTCTCTTTTGGATATTCTTCTTCTAGATGTTGATCTTCAATGATAGCAAGAGAATATCTCTTTTGCAATACTTTTCTTGATCTAAGATGAATATCATTTAGATCAAGAGTTATTTGGATATTTTATTCCTTATAATTATAAGTGGGTTGATTTACTTTATTATTTTGTTTCATAAGTGGTTGTGCAGGTAGTTGAGTGGGAATAGGTCTTTGAGATGGTTGAGGTTTAGGCTATGGTTGTGTAACAAACCCCAGTTAAAAGTTCATGTAATAAAGGAAAATAAAAGTAAAAATAATAAGACCAAGGTCATGCGAAATGTATTCCAACCTTAATGTTGGGAAAGCATTATAGTGGGTATCACTTTTGGTTTATTAATGGCTAAGGAAATTGGAAAAGTCATTGGAAAAGGTAAAGAGGCATTAATTGGCATTTTGTTTATGAGATAAAATATAATAGGATAAAAGGAAGGTGAAGAGACACATATTTGCATGAGAGGGAAATTAGAGGAGAAATGAAGGAAAATGCATAAAATAGAGGCCTCAATGGTAAAAAGGCTTCTGAGGATCAATTCACGGCTTTTGTCAGTTTTTGTTTTGGAATTAGTGAGAAAGAGAGAGAAGGGAACCAATATTATAAATGAAGCAAAGGAAGGAAAAGGATAAGCAAGGAAAGCAAGGAGAAGGAAAAAGATAATCAAGGAAAGCAAGGAGAAGGTTGGATCAACAAATTTAGCAGGAGGATTTTGTGGGTAATAGGTTACATGTGTGATTTCCTAGTTGATGTGTGAATGCATGGTACATGCATTGGTTTATTTGGTTCTTTTGTTGTCGTTGGCATTGTTGGCTTAAGGGGTCCTGACCTAGGTTTAGAGTTTAGTTGCACTAACCAACAAATCCCTACACTACTAGCCCTTTCAGCAACAACTCGCATAGCGCAGGTTACAGTCTCACCCAAATCAGTATGGGGGGATGCAAGAACCAAGTTTCTACATGCAGAGACCAGTGTGATGTATTTTAGAACCTTAGATATCCCTTCACCTAGATCAATACTCTCTTAGGGCACACTACTGCAACTTCATTAAAATGGCCTTTAGACCTTTGCGAAGGTCTACGTTCAGTCTTTGCAGACCTTTTCTAGTCAATCTTCCTACTTATGTGCATTATAAAGAAGTCCTAAATTAGGGTTTGTATGGGTTTACATAAGTTATTAATAAAAATCAGAGAAGTCATCAGAGTCTTCGTGAAATTACATAAACATGCTTGCGTGCATCATTTAATAGTTATTCAACACATTCATGCAACATTCAGTCAATATTCCATAAAAGGCATTATTCAGAGGCAACATATATCATTAATAAAAACAGAGATAAAACATATATACACAGGAATTATTCGGTAACTTTATTTACTAATCTTTTGTTTAGGATTATAGACTCAAAACTACCCTGCGCACTCAGTTGCGAACTCTAACTAGGCCTTGCACACTGAGCAGCAGAGCATTTCTTCTCCTATCTGACCCACTCCTCTTCACTATCACTGCCTATCCATCATTATCCCAAAAACATGACATTCCTTAAACTCAAACTTTACATAAACAAGGGGCTAAAACCCCTTTGACTCCTAATCATCTGCATGCTCTGCATCCACAAATCATGGAGACTTTACATTAATTACAAGATTGTATTAAAACTTTGGTTATTGTAACCCCAAAACTAGCCGAGGGGACCCCATCCCGACAAGCTCCCAACATAAATATCATGACTCACCCTTGAGTCACTCTGTTGGTGCTGTGATCTTGCTGTGAAGATCCCCTAGCTCCACTAGATTACTGCAACCATGGCAGTGCTCTGAGTTGCTTCCTACTTAACTTCCTCAACTAACTTTTCTATAACAGGTCCTTCTGCGGCCAACCTCATTGTTTGTTGTCTCTACTGCAAGCCTTTAAGATTATCCTATATGGTTGTCGTGACTTGGTAAGCCTCTTCTAACCATGGCTACATCTAGCCTTTAGTGAGGCCTCCTTCTTCTGTGCTTCCTTTATGTGCACTAGGAGATGTTTTCCCTCCTGTAATTTGGCTAGGTGTTTTGTTAGTGCTATGAGGCATGTTGTTGCCCTAACTTCATCATACTTCCATTGCAGCTCCTTGACATCTATATTCAGTGTCTACAGGTTAGGATCTTCTTAAAGATTGGTCACTAACTCCATTTCTTGCTCAAATGATGTCATGCAGTCAGTAACAATGGCATCCGGGGTGGCCATTCCTTCCTTTATTGTGGCTACGTGCTACTCCTGAAACTCAGGTAGAGTCGTGGGCTACAAATTTAGTTGCAGCGATCTGATATTCATGTTGAGTTCAAACTGAACTCGGACAACCTCTGCTTTAGCCTCGCGCACCCCAACGACCAGTTTTATGATCATCGATTCTGGTTGTGCATCCTCTAGGATGTGAATTTCAGGCACTGACTTACATGCCTCTACTACTATTGATTCTAAGCATGAATTGTGCACCTGTAGCGTCTCCTTCTCCTTAAGAACCTGCATCTTATCAACGAACAATTGTTGATTATTATCTTTGATTTCACTAACAACGCTGAGTGCTCATTGTTTCTTGATTCGAAGCTCTTCCATGACTTCCTGTAGTAATGCATGTAGTAACTCAAGTGATAGCGTGGCAAGGTTCAGGCCCATTTTTGTGACTTTGTCAAGGAGGGCACATTTTTCCTCAGTTTTGGCGTGGACTGAACCTTCAAGAAAGGGGAAGGCTCGCATATCCTACAGCCAAGCCATCTCTACAACTATACTTTTACCCTATGCCAAGCTTACTTGTGCACCTCTTTCCTTCCCGACATCTTCTTGGATCTTGGTTGCTTGGACCTACAACTCTTTGAAATCCTTCTAATCTCCTCCCAACGTCTGCATGTACAATTGTTCAAACTACTGCAGTACTTCTATTATGATGACCCTAACTTTATCACTAATCTCATCAAGATCTCTTTCTGTTAACACCATGGGATCAACCTGTGTTTTCTGGTCTTTCTCATTTTTCCGTGATCCAGCTTGCTGCTCCAGTTCACGCCTTTTCAAAATGAAGGGGGTGCGCTTCCCTTCTTTGCTTCCGCTGCCTTTTCCTGTAAGCTCTTCTATTTCTATTTCCAACGAAGGTCACTTGTCACCTTTCTGAGATTCGCGTTGCTCCTGTTTTGCCTGCTCCTTGGCAGTGTGTTCCTTCTCAACATGAGCCTTCTCTACGACGTCCTTTCTCTGTGCAGCCAAGTTCTGCGCAGCCTGCTAGCTGCCTCCTTCCTTTTCTTTGCGACATAAATCTCTGCACCCGTGCTAGTCCAGCAGTGGGATCTGAATGGGTGTGCCACTCTATGGGCCATCTTTCTACCAGCTCTTGTATGTTCATTTCTGTTACCAAATATGGCAATTCATGCCACTTCTGCACTGGATCCTTCAGTGCCTGGAAATACACCCTGTGGAAGTTGACCTTGAATGTTGTGTAGGTTGACAGCTACGTGTACATGGTTAGGGACAACCTTGGACATTGGTTAATACCCATGCAGAGACTCAATTCCATAAGGACCCAAAATATTTTTGTCTCTGTGATCCACACGGGGTCCTTCATTTCCCATAAGGAGGCGAATTGTGTCTCCTCCGGTAATCCTTCCTCAAGCGGAGGAAATAAGCTATCCTCTGGCAATTCCCACACAACAAGTACAATGGACAGTGATAAACAAGTGTAATGAAATGGATTGGTTTCATCTTGGACCTTTTGGCAATTTGCGAGGAACTCCTGAAAGAGGTATCTAGACCAATTGAACTACACACCCTTCGTGCATTGTGTAGCTAGGGACACTACAGGTGTCGAAACTTCATCTGTGTGACATTTCCTCATCATCTCCCCTACTAAAATTTGGGTAGCTAATTGGACTCTTCTGCTTGTGATATACAAGATAGAATACCTGCATGACTTATTCACGAGACCGTAATATCTCTTCATTCTTTCAGCAAGGTCCTTCCTCCGCTTTTTTCCACCAAACTCCTTAGCCGGGTTCAAGCCTTCATATGGTAAGTGTGTGATTCTATGAATCAACATGTCTCTGATGGGTATAGGCCCTCCTAGCCATACGCACCCATCGTGCACCAAAGTGAGTAGCTAACACACACATATTCTGTTAGTGGAGGTGTGGTGGTAATGTAGCACCCATAGCAAGTTGAACAACCCTGATAGCTCGATGCCACAGACCCATTCCTCCATTTCTAGTGCTCTAACACATGTCTCTTCATAATAAAGTCTCCTCATATATTTTTTTTTCACCAAGTGTGGGAACTTAGCATGATCCGCAAGGTCCCAATCCTCCATTTTCAATAGTGGGATCTGCACGAGCCAAGGACCTTCAAACAAGATCTACTTAGGTAGCAGGCGCATGGAAATGGTGAATTTCTCAGAGTTTGGGTCCTTTCTGATCTTTGCCTTTTCCTTTCATGGAGGGATATATTCAGGGAGCCTTGTTATGGGCTCCACTCCTTTGGCGTCAATGTCTTATGTTCCCTCACCTTCTTCTATCTGCAGGTCCACTACCCTCTGCTTACCTTTCGTTTGTTGCTTATCTTTTTTCTATGTTTGTGTCACGGTATGCTTCCTTGCAGACACATGTACCTACATTGGATTTTTCTTCTTTTCCTTTGTTGTAGGTTGCTTCTCTTTCATGGCATGTTGTTTGTCTTTGACCATGGTCTGTTTTGGCCTTGGTGACCTCGACACCATGGGCACCGCAAGCATAACTTCTACACTGGATACTTTCGGTCCTAGAGTGTCAGATACAACTGCTTCCAAACTCAGGGCTTTAGTGGGGTTGGTTGCAGTCATCCTTTCCATAAACAACTCATGGGCTTCAAGCGAAATGTTTGTGTGTGCCAAGAATTCCTCCCAAAATGCTCGGCTCATAGACAGCAAACAATAAGTTTCAACAACAACTCTAAGAGCACAAAGTTTTCCCTATTATACTAGCATGTGTAATTTATAGGGGGTTTTGAATTCAAATCTAACTGTTCCCCCCAAATTTTGACAATAAATGTTGTTTTGGTGGCAGATATTAAGAAATTTTTGCCTTAAATGCCGCCATCCTGCTCCTCTTAACTATATTTTGGTTGGCAAGTCATGAAGAGTGACTCCAACGGTCACTTTTCTATTGTGCTACATGACACCTCCCTCCATGGTGCAATTTCTTGTGTGCAACCTCCTAGGTTGCAACTTCATTATTTTCCATGCAACACACTTGTTGCATAGTCCTCCAAACCTAGCAATGTAGTTTATAGTCCCACGCTGCCTTGCAACTACCTAGAGCACTGAGACTATCATGTCTCCATATAGTCATTGCGTAGGATCCCCTATATACAGCTTCAATCAGCTCGCATTCACTCTTCCTAAAAAAGGTTATCCATTCAGCTTCGTGAGTTGAATTGCACCTCCATCTGTAATTTCTTTGATGATATATGGCCCTAGCCAATGCATCTGAAATTTACCAAGAAATTTAGTGAACTTACTATCATATAACAAGACAAGATTGTTTACCTAGAATGTACGAAGCTTAATGTGGCAATCGTGCCATGCTTTTTCACGTTCCTTTTGTACTTGTTAACGAAATCCTACAAAAAATCGATCTTCTTCGAGCTTCATCAGCCATGTGAGTCGTACTTCCAAGGCCTCACAATCTACCATACCTGTGAGAGATGCTATGCACAGACAAGGTACAATATAATCCATTGGCATTATAGTTTCTACACCATAGACGAATCAGAACGATGTTTGTCCTGTCTGCTTCTTGCAAGTAGTCCTATAATCCCATAGTACCACAGGTATGCACACATCCTAGTCATTTTGCTGCGCGTTGCAAATCTTCAGTAGTGCACTTTCCAAAATCTTGTTAAGGGCATCAAGAGTTCCATTGGCTTGTGGGTGATATGGTGTACTCTTTTGATGGTAGACTTGGGATAATTCTGTCAACGCGCTGATCATTTCATTCAAGAAGTGCATTCCTCTTTCACTCATCAACACTTTCAGGTAGCCAAATATGGTTAAGCCATAATGTTGAGCCTCAAATCTACACTTCTTTATACATCCTCTCAGCCTCCTTTTCCTATTCATTTCCTTCTTTTGCCACTCATTCCCTCCATCAAATTGCTCAAATCATTATATTTTAGGACTTTTTACATGGTTTGCTAATTATGCTAATGACTGTGTTTAGTTTAGAATTTTGGTTCAAAGTGCTGCGTTTCTGCAGCTCACACAGGGTTTTCGCAGCTGATCCCGGTTTCCGCAGCCAACCCCAGATTCCGCAGCTGTTTTATTAAATGATATGTTCCAGGTGTCCTCCGGGAAGAAGAGCCACATGGGCAAGTTCGTGGAACCAAGGACATGGTGTGTGTCCTTCCAGCTCACCCAAACCAGTCATCAAAACCCGTGGTCAACGAGGAGGCAACTACGGTAACCAGAAGTCATTGGCGGTGGCACGGCTCTGCGTGTTATGTTTTAGAGCACGTGAAGAACAGGTGGCATCTTCCTCAGCCACGAAGATAGTGGGAAACATGAATCCAATAGCAGATTGAATGCCCACAATTACCATTGCCTAAATCTGAGGACGCAGCAAGACTACGTGTTTTTACACAGCTGCTCGAATAGCTTAGTTTTCGTTAAGTTAGTTTGCTTTCCTCTGTTATAAATAAAGCGTCTTTGAACGATGGATAGTTAGCTGTTAGCTGTTAGCTGCTGATATGTAATTTTGAACTCCCCACTGTACTTTCTATTTTAATGCATAATATATGAGAAGACTGTTTTCCATTTGAGCGTGTAATTGATCATTGAACCGGCTGGAGTAGGCAGAGGGCCCCTGTTTACTGAAGGCATGTATAGTATTCTTTAATTTCCTGCATTTCTTTTTCTTATTTCATGTATAATAGTTGTACAGAATGCCTTTGATTGCTGTGTTTTGATCATGTATAATAGTTGTATATAAACTTTGAATTCTGCTTATTTATATTTCTGCACTTTTCCATGACTGATCACTGTGTTATGCAGGTTTCTTAGGCGTGCCCGAGACAATTTCTTTCTTTTCTTTTTCACAACTAGTGACACTTGTGATCATCTTGTCTATGTTGCCGACCTTCCTTGTTTTGCAGCCTTTATCTCCTTACTATCATTTCTTTAATTTGCATAGTTGCTTTCTGCTTTTAGACATCAAGTTGTTTATCTATTGATGGTTTCTTCTTCATAATTTAATATCTTCATTTAGGACCAAAATATCACTTAGCACAGCTTGGTTTAGATGCTCAAGAACTCACAATTGCTTGGCTTATTTTTAACTGTTTCTCACATGATATATTCAGTTAAAAGACAAGAGGTTAAGAAGAAGTTAAAGTATTTGTGACTAGTCTTTCTTTATGTAGATTTACTT
>APFE030566304.1:75967-102032 GCA_000404065.3 Pinus taeda | reverse complement strand
CCCATTGATGGTGGACCTGATTAACTTCCTCTAGAGCACTATAAATACATGCATTGGGCCAGAAGGGAGGGAGGTTGAAAGCTGAAATTCCTAAGGGTAGATGCTGCTGGAATTAGGACTTCCTTGTAGAAGCTTGTGAGGAGAGATTCCCATCCTTTCTTGTTTCATTTGGAAGTGGGTGAGCTTATCAAAGTAAAGGAGAACTCTTGCTGGACCCTGGGAGGGACCTGTACAACACCAAGGCTCAGGTTGTAATGGTTTCTTTTGTTTCCTATTAATACAAATAAGTCCATTCTTCTCAACAATTTGTTATTAATGAGTTGTTTCATATACTCCTTGCTCTATATGTTGAATATGTTTTATTTTATGAGATATTCAGGTGCTATGTAATCGTTTGATTATTAGTGAATGCAGGTTTCAAAGTGAAGGAGGAGCTCATCTGGATCGATGAGGCTAGACTACTACAACATCATAGGACTACAGGTAGAACACTTGATTTCTTGTGTGATAAATGCATGTTTAGAGAAGGATTGCTCTTAATTGTCTTGTTTGTCACTAGAAAGTCTTAGGCTTCTAGGGAGGTTGGTTTTGTCCGCAAGATTAACTCTTTCCACATGACAGGATTCTTCCGCCACATGTTCGGTATCGGCATGAGGGAAATCACACGTTAGTTCCACAAAAACCAAAGACTTCTTTGACTTGACCTTCATGAATTCCAAATCAAATTCCTGCAGGATGAAAATCCATTTGGAATACTTGCCCCCCAACAATTGTTTAGTTAAAGTGTATTCAATAGGGTTACAGTCAGAAATGACAGTGGTTTTGCATAACAAAATGTAGTGACGAAAACGCTGAACAGCTTGGACTGCAACTAAGGCCAGTTTCTCCACATGTGAATATTTTAACTCAGTTGGAGTTAGAATTCGACTAAGATAATATATCACATGTTCACTTTAGAATTCATCCTGTTGAACTAAAACCATCCCAATAGTGGAATGGGAAGCAGCAAGGTACAAGAAGTAGTCCTGGTTGTAGTTGGAAGGATGCAATAATGGTGCATGGGTCAACGCATGTTTTAGAGCATCAAATGGTTTGTCATCTATCTCGTCCCAAAAGAATGGAGTGTTTTGCTTCAACAACCGGGTGAAACCCTTTGTAATCTCGACGTAGTTAGGAATGAAACAACATAAAAAGTTTGCTTTCCCTTGCAAACTCTGGAGTAGGCGAACAGTCGAAGGAGGTGGTAATTTGACAATGGCTTCGACCTTCGAAGGATCGACGCGAATGTCGGATTTCGATACAAAAAATCCCAGTAATCGACCCGTTTCGATACAGAAAACACACTTGTGCGGATTAAGTCTAATCCGATAATGCCTACATCTCATGAAGATGGCTCGTAAGTGAGTGAGATGATTGGCTCTTCATAATGAATGAGCCGGTAAATCATCAAGATAGGGCTGCACAATGTGCTTGATGTCATGAAACGTGTAAGACATTGCCCTTTGAAAAGTTGCCCCGACGTTCTTCAGTCCAAAAAGTAATTTGCAATAAGAAAAGGTCCCCCATGGACAGATTGTTGAGCCTCAAACCTACACTTCTTTATACATCCTCTCAGCCTCCTTTTCCTATTCATTTCCTTCTTTTGCCACTCATTCCCTCCATCAAATTGCTCAAATCATTGTATTTTAGGACTTTTTTACATGGTTTGCTAATTATGCTAATGACTGTGTTGTTGGTTTAGAATTTTGGTTCAAAGTGCTGCGTTTCCGTAGCTCACACAGGGTTTCCGCAGCCAACCCCGGATTCCGCAGCTGTTTTATTAAATGATATGTTCCAGGTGTCCTCCAGGAAGAAGAGCCACATGGGCAAGTTCGTGGGACCAAGGACATGGTGTGTGTCCTTCCAGCTCACCCAAACCAGTCATCAAAACCCGTGGTCAATGAGGAGGCAACTACGGTCAACAGAGGTCATTGGCGGTGGCAAGGCTCTGCGTGTTCTATTTTAGAGCACGTGAAGAACAGGTGGCATCGTCCTCAGTCATGAAGATAGTGGGAAACATGAATCCAACAGCAGATTGAATGCCCACAACGACCATTGCCTAAATCCGAGGACGCAGCAAGACTACGTGTTTTTGCACAGCTGCTCGAATAGCTTAGTTTCCGTTAAGTTAGTTCGCTTTCCTCAGTTATAAATAAAGCGTCTTTGACCGCTGGATAGTTAGTTGTTAGCTGCTGATATGTACTTTTGAACTCCCACTATATTTTCTATTTCATGCATAATATATGAGAAGACTGTTTTTTCCATTTAAGCGTGTAATTGATCTTTGAACCGGCTGGAGTAGGCAGAGGGCCCCTATTTACTAAAGGCCTATACAGTACTTTTTAATTCCCTGCATTTCTTTCTTTAATTTTATGTATATAATGCCTTTGATTGCTGTGTTTTGATAGCTGTATATACATTTCGAATTCTGCTTGTTTATATTTCTGCACTTTTCCATGACTGATCAGTGTGTTATGCAGGTTTTTTAGGCGTACCCGGGACAATTTCTTTCTTTTCTTTTTCACAACTAGTGACACTTGTGATCATCTTGTCTATGTTGCTGACCTTCCTTGTTTTGCAGTTGTTATTTCCTTACTATCATTTAGTTAATTTGCATAGTTGCTTTCTGTTCTTAGACATCAAGTTGTTTATCTATTGATGGTTCCTTCTTCATAATTTAATATCTTCATTAAGGACCAAAATATCACTTAGCACAGCTTGGTTTAGTTGTTCAAGAAATCATAGTTGCTTGGCTTATTTTTAATTGTCTCTCACATGATATATTCAGTTAAAATACAAGAGGTTAAGAAGAAGTTAAAGTATTTGTGACTAGTCTTTCTTTTATGTAGATTTTCTTTAGTTTCACATTGCTTAGTTTTTTTATTTGACATAGATTTCATCTTCATTTTCTTGCAGCAACAGAGATATTGGGCCAATGTCATTAGTCTTTTATTTGATGCATTTATTTTTCCTTTAAGAGTTGATTTCATTTCAGTTGTTGTTAAAACTTTCTCATAGAATACTTTTAAGTTATAAAAAGCTCATCACAATCTCACACACTCCACTCGCTTTATTTCATTTCCATCACATCACAGTAGGAGAAATATACTTGAAAACAAACTTAAAAAGTTAAAAACGACAAAAGCTTAAGAAATAGTTGCCTAAGTACATACAGTACACCTCACTTCATCAGCTTACGAGCCCCGGGTTGACATTTAAAAGTTGCAATTTAGACATCACTAAATTGACCAAACACATAATCAAACAAAACCTTTGCTATTGTATACCTTGTACAATCCTTAATCGGTTGTGCCTCTGCCCATCTGGTTAGATACTCTGCCACAGTGATGATATAGCACGCACCAGTTTTCTTCCCTGGGGGCTGAATTTGCCAACAAAATCAATCACCCATTTTTTAAATGGCTGCAAAGATACTTGAGGTTGTAATGGTAATTCATCCCTTCATGATGGTCTTCCAATTCTTTGACATGCATCGCATGCCTTACAATATGCCTTAGAATCCTTGTGCAGTGTTGGCCACCATAGACCTGTGTGCAAAATCTTCTTTGCAGTTGCCTTTCCTGCATAATGACCTCTTTCGGCCCCTCCATGAGCTTCAGCGAGAATGATATCCCTCTAAAACTCTAGCACATATCTTCACAATATTTCATCGGCACCCATCTTATACAAATGTCATGCAATCACTAAAAACTCTACTGCATGCACTACTAGATCCTTCTTTTGCTGACTTGTATACCCTTCTAGTGTTGTCCCTGTAGTCAAGAAGTTAATAATATCTGCAAAATGATTATCCACTATGCGCTTCATAAAGAGCTACACATCTGGCAACCCTTCCTCTAGATTCTTGGGCTCCTCTCCTATTTCGATCTGCAACAGATGGTCAAGTATCGCAATTAACCTCCCCGGCTTCACAATTACTTCAATGTCATACTCCTGGAATAGTAGCAACCATTTGCATATCTTCCCCCCAACAAAATCTTATTGACCAGGTATTTCAAAGCATAATGATCTGTGTACATCTTGAAATTCCCTCCTAACAAATAGTGCCTGAGCTTCTACAGCGCGTACACCATGGCTAATCCTTCGTGTTCAATTGTTGAATAATTCTTCTCAACCTTTGATAATTCCTACTCGTGAAGGCTATAGGATGGTCAATTTCTCCTTCATCAGTCTACATTAACACTGTGCCCAATGCAATGCAAGAGGCATCCACATGTACATGAATCTCCTTTTTCCAATCAGGGAATACTAAGATTGGCACAGTGACCACCTTTTCTTTCAATACATCTAAGTTGCACTGACATTATTCATCCCAACATCATGTTGCATCCTTCAACAGTTTCTTTATGGGCACTGTAATTTGAGTGTATGCTTTGGTAAATCTTCTGTAATATTTCATATGTCCCAGTGTCGCACACAACTTCTTAATATTTGTTGGGCCTTCCAAATTCACAATTACTGTAGTCTTTGTAGGGTCCACCATCAACCCTTACTTTCACACCACATGACCTAGCAGGATTCCAAAGGGAACAAAGAAGACACATTTTTTCAAATTTAGCACGATCTTATATCTGCAACACGTATCCAACATCATGTGCAGACTGGCTACATGGCACTTTACTAATCTGAACAATGTTCATTCATCAAAGTAGACTTCTAGGAACTTATGAATTAAATCCTTAATCGTTGCGATGACTACGCGAGAAAATATCACAGGTGCATTCTTGAGTCCAAATGACATCACATCGTATTGAAAACAACCCATTCTATCACGAAGGTCATTTTTCTCCTATCCTTGGGCACAATCTTGATCTGATGATACCTCGAAAAGCTGTTACTGAACGAGTAGGCCTCCTTCCCTCCAATGTTGTCTAATACTTCATCGGTAGATGGCATTGGGAATGGATCATGGACACACACATCATTAAGCTTCTGCAAATATATGCAAATCCTTATCTTTCCCTTCTTCCTCTTCTCCTGAACCACCATCAGGCTCACCCAATCAGATTCCTCAACTGGTTCTATGATGCATGCTTCCAGCATCTTATCTAGCTCTAGGAAAAACTTTTCCTTGTATTTAGGATTAAGGCGATACAACCTCTACTTAATATACTTCACATTCGTCTTCAGAGTGATCTTCATAATGCTAAAATTGCCAACTATGCCCTTCAAATCTAAAAACTTGGTACAGAAGAGATCTTGATATTCGTGGAGTAACTCAACAACTCTATCCACAGTAGCATCATCCCAATAATCTCAAATCTTTGTAAACTTCGGTTCTTCTTTAGTACCAATGTTTACTTTCTTTGTCTTCAATGACGCAATGATGTTCAGTTGTTTATTTGCGAGCCCTCATCTTCGTGATGCCCTTTTGCCTCTAGAATGTTAATATTTCTTGGATCTTCATCCTTCTCTTCGGCGGTCACATTATAGCATTTCAATGCATGGCGCAGCTGGGTGCTCCAATCTGGTTGGACCCATTCCATAGGTTCTTGCGGTGTTATGAATATAAATTCCTTAATCTCCTATAGAGCATCATCAATGCTTGCAAAGTTGTCTTCAAAACTGAAGGTCAATATATCCCACTCTACGGTGCCATGGTAGAGCTTCACTTCCAGATACCAGTTCATGGGAATTGTATCCAAAGTATGGAAGATGTTGGGAACGGGTCCCCTGGGGTCAATTTTGGGGATAAAAGCCCAAGTTTTGGGGCTAAAGGCCCGAGGTTTGTATAAAGAATGTAAAGTCTTTGCATTTTCAAGTCATGGAGCATGAAGATGTAAACAATCAAAAAGGGTTTCCACCCTTAGTTTAGATAGTTTTTGTCGGCTTGATGAGATCTTCCCTTTGTCTGCGGGCCATGGGAATGTATAAAAAGGGAGTCTTAGAAGAGTTCTAAGTAAGTTTGAAAGAAATTTCTAAGTAAGTTTTTGGGTTTGTGAGAGCTAAGAGCAAAGAGTCTTAGCATAGGAAGAGGATCTACAACTGAGTGTGAAGAGGCCTAGGGTAGAGGTCCGTAGTTGAGTGCACGGACCCCTGTGGCTATGTGCATAGGGTAGTCAGAGTCTGTACTAGAAATATGGATTATTAATAAAGAGAATCATTCTAGAGATATCTATGTATGAGTTGTTTTACTTCTGTTATGAATGTTGTGATCATGTTATGTTGAATACTGGGTTTATGATTTAATGTTATATTTATGCGCAAACCTATGTATTTTACTTTTTCATATGAACGCAAGTAAGAATATCTGTTTACACACAATAATAATAATACATGTTGAATTTAACCAATACTTAAGCTAATCAGGGTAGACACAGAAGTAAGGATAATTACAGAGGGGCATAAGCATATGAATTGGCTATTTAGGGTCCGTGAAGGACAATAGGAGACTTCCGCGGAGGCTTCAAGGACAAATAATAGAAGTACATTAGTAAGACCTAAAGGGCTTATAAGTCTACACAAAGGAAGGGTTAGGGTATAAAATTACATCACAACCATCTCAGGGTGTGGAAACTTGGTTCTTGCATCCCCCTATATTGCTTTGGGTGAGACTTTAGTCCACGCTTCGCTGATTGATGTTGAAAGGGCTAGTAGTGTAGGGATTTTCTTGGCTAATTAATGCTGAACCTGGGTCAGAGCCCATCAAGCCAACAAATGGTTCCATTGCCGGGACCAGGATCTGCATAACGAGATGTGTGATGTCGTATCATTGAAATCCAACTAAGAAAGAGATCGAAGACTGCTTAGATAGAAAGATCCATGAATTTGCAGTGCAAGAAAATAGGAATCTGTGATTGACGAAAGAATAGTGGTTGGATGGATATCTATACATAGAGATACAAAAAATATTCTTATGTTCCTTCCTGGTTGAATTATATGAGTGGATTGCGAAGTTGGAAGAGGGCCAAGGAAGGTGGAGGCTTGACGGTCCAATATTCTAGACCCCAGAGTTAGTGCAGAGATAAAAAACCTCTGAAGATAAGATCACACGTGTTGTCGATCATTGGATCGATTGTATCATAGGAAGATTTGTGACATAGTTCTCAGTCAATACTTCGATCAGTTACAGCAAAGCAGAGCAACGCTTCTTCAAAGGACCTCGAAGTAAGTATTTAAGGTCTTTAAATACTTGGATTAAGATGTTATTGTGTGAAAAGAAAGTTATGTAGTTACCTTGATGTTTGGGGCTACGTGAAGTGGAAGGACTTTTAAGGACAGAGGAAAAAAATTCCCTGAATATAGCCCACTGATTGAACCTCCTCTGAGTGATGACGAGGGAGCAGCACATGCTTCTCTGCGGAGAGTTGTTTAGTTAATAAGAGAAGGGTTCTTGCAAATACCTCATCCACCCACACCACCTCCATCTTCACCTTCACTGCTTACACGCTTGCCCACACCACTGCCACCTCCACCATCATTCAATATGGCGAACTCCGTGAAGCTACCTGTGTTCAAGGGTGTGGAAATGAAGATTTGGACCAGTTTTGGTTCATCCCGAACGCTATATGGGAAGCTTAGGGTATCACAGATGATAAAATGAAGAAAGCAACGTTGGTTAGTGCTTTGCAGGACCATGCACTAATGTGGTACATTAAATACAACACTGATAACTTGATGTCCACATTGGCAGATATCCAAACTATGCTGAATAAGGAATTCAGTAGACCTAAGTCTGAATCATAATCAATTGTTGGATTCAAAGAGATCACGATGAAGCCTGGTGAGACACCCTCGGATTTGGATCATAGATTCAAGTGTATGATCCACAAAGCTAACATGAATATGACTGATGGGCAATATCGTGAATGGTTTGTGGCCTCACTCTTGCTTCATCTAAGTGTTGCGCTATCACAACAGAATATTGGGACCTAGGAGGAAGCTCTGGAAATCACGATGAGATTGCATGAGATGCAAATGCAAGATGCTAATCTAGGGGTTTAGAAAATTTATGTGCAGTTGTAGAACCTTTTCCTAGAAATGTAGAGTCTGAAGAAAGATAGAATAGCTTGGCCCGAGGTGCGTGGAGAAGTTTGGTGCTTGAAGTACAAAAGCCAGCGGCATGACAAAGATCACTGTCTAGTTTTTGCAAATTATGTTACAACAGGGGGACCAATGCCTTTGAGGCTAGAAGCTACAACAGGGCCAAGTATATGGACCACACTATGGTGTGCTATCTATCAGGTAGCTGGGAAACATGTGAGAGACAATTCCATTTGCTGCAGAAATTTGTACATACACCACAACAACTCTTCTGCAATTTATGTCAATCAATGGGTCATGATGAGCACAATTTCCAGAGTTACAAATTAATGACGGACAAGACAACTACATATAGGGTGTAGGTAGAAACATAGCCTCTGTACCAAGGCGTTGGAGGAGCACAAGGTGAGAATGAGGGGCGTGGATGAGGCCGAGGTGGAGGAGGACCTGTTAGAGGTCGAGGGAAGGTCATTTATTACAACTGTGGGGGACCAGGACACTACGTGTGAGACTACCTGAATCTGATGTGCCTGTCATGTCACTAGTGTACTCAATTTGACCATACTATGGAGGATTTCCCTATATTTTTAGCTAAGATACGTGAGAAGGGGGTGCAGCCTTAACAGCCGACTTAGAACCTGCAAATAATGAGGGTTGAGCCCCATGGGGAAGACCCTAAGGTAAATATTGTGTTGCAGAGTGGAGTGATGACTGGTGAAGATAAGGGGAAGCAGCCTGAAGAAGGAAAGTGGGTCTATAAAGTGCCAAAAAAGGAGACCGAGTTTTCTCTAGAATGCATGAAAGAAACATTTATGGAAGCGAAGAAAAGCTTCGTCGAGGCCTCTAACTTAGGGAGTCAGGAGAATCCATCTGAATAAATGGACCCATGCATGATTACCACATTCTTGGAGACCTGCATGAAACTGCTATGTGATACCGAGGCTATGAAGGGACTATAGGAGCTTATAAATAGGTGTGATGGGAAGGAAAACGCTACTGACAGGCCATGCGTAGTTAGAAAGACTAGTAATAATAAGGCAAGAATTGGATGTGAGATGAGACTCACCATGTAGATAATAGAATATGAGATGGATCAAGTTATTTTATATTTGGGGTCGAATGTGAACATTTTACGGAAATAGACATGGGAGAGAATGGGGATACCTGCACTATAGTGGTCTCCGATTCAGTTAAGGTGGCAAATCAGCAAAAAATCATCCCAATGGGGAGGTTGCAGGGGGTAACAATTGATATTGAAGGCGCGAGAACACTAGCTAATTTTGAAGTGATAGAAATTGTGGATGACAAAAATCCCTACCTCGCGCTCCTTGGGATCGATTGGGCCACTGACATGAATGGGGTAATCAATTTGAAGAAGTGGAAGATGATATTTGAGAAGAAGTTGCTCTGTGTAGCTGCAAAAGGACTGCGCTATATTGAATTGACCCACGATTATGAAAGTGATGATGATTTGGACCAGATTTACAAGATAATGGTGTGAGATCAGGACTGGGTGAATCTGAGAGTAGATCGACGTATTTCATGGGACCACAAAAGTTCATGAACATCATATTCTAATGAAGAACTGAAGCACTAGCAGAATCCACTGCATGAAGTATCTACGTTGCATTGTAATATGATGACGAAGTCATTGTGCTGCATATTGTCGAAAGTAAGAAATCTACCTTACTATGATGGTTTAACTGATGTTGATCACTTTTTGGATGTATTTGAGAGAGGAGTGCCAAAGAAGCATCGCTTCCAAGCCCTGCACTGGGCACTGCGCACTACACCTACAAGATGGTGGGGCACACACAAGGATAGTTTTGATGATTGGTGTGTACACAGAAAAATGATGAGGGTGTGGTTTGGTCACCCACAAGTGCAGCTAAAAGAAAAGTATGATGGGAGAAATGATCTACGTGACCAATTGGCCAAATGGATTGAAGTGTATGGAGTGAAGCCTTAGCCAAAATTGGTACACTTGTTTTGCCATACCTTGGATGTTATAACGATGAATTGGTACTTGGAGACAGAACTCCGCCATGGCACTGAGGAGTGGGATGTTTTGTGCCAAGGATTGTTTATGACGTTCAGCTTTGAGGATGGGTTTGAATGTATCGACAAAGCATTGCAGGAGATTAAGGCAAAAATGTTCAGGATATTGCAAGATCCTCTAAATTTAATTCAACTTGATTGGACTACCCAGCTGAGCCACGTGCTAGAGTGCTACAACGTAACAGTGAAGAAGAAGATGAAGACCCGAGGAAGATTAATATCATAGAGACTGAAGGTCACCGCGAAGTTGAGGGATCATAATTAGAGAACCCAGACATAACCGATCTACTCAAAACTAGATAGGTGAACATTGGCATGGAGGCAGAGCCAAAGTTTGTAAAGATTGGAGACTATTGGGATGACACAACAGTAGATAAGGTTGCTGAATTACTCTGTGAATATCAAGATCTATTCCCCATGAAGTTTTCATATCTAAAAGGGATAATAGGGAACCTAGGTGTCATGAAGATCACTCTAAAACTGAATGCGAAGCTAGTTAAGAAAATACCTTACCGCCTCAATCCAATGTATAAAGAAAGGGTCCGTTTGGAGTCAGATAAAATGCTTGTAGAAGGTATCATTGAACCAATTGAGGAATCTGATTGGGTGAGCCCAATAGTAGTTCAGGAAAAGAAGCAGAAGGATGAAATAAGGATATGTTTAGATCTTAGGAAGTTGAATGATATCTGCATAGACGATCCCTTCACAAATCCGTTCACCGATGAGGTGCTAGATAATGTTGGCTGCCAAGAATCATATTCATTCACTTATTTGTTCTTTGGGTACCATCAGATCAAAATCACACCCGAGGACAAAAGTAAGGCGACCTTCACGACCGAGTGGGGATGCTCTCAGTACACTGTAATTCCTTTTGGGCTAAAGAATTCGTCAATGATATTTTCGTGCATATTCACCATGGTGTTCAAGGACTTCATTCATAAATTTTTGGAGGTATACTTTGAAGACTGGACAGTGTTTGGATTGGTAAAGCACCATGTGGCAAGTCTACGCTTGATAATAAATACATGCCGGAGGTGCCATATCATGCTCAATCTGAAGAAATATTTGTTTTGTATCCCATTTTGGATCTTGCCGGATCATGTGGTATTCAAACAAGGCTTCATGGTTGACCCTGCGAAGATCATAGTCATAATCAATTTGGATGCACCAAGGAGTGTGAAACAGTTGCGCGCAACGCTGGGGCATATGGGATACTATAGGAAATTCATCAAGAGTTATGCCCAGATCACTGCACAAATGGAAAAACTATTAAAGAAGGATGTTACATTTTGTTGGAATGGAGAATGTCAAAAGAGCTTGGATGTGCTAAAGGAGAAAATGCTCATCGTGCCGATCCTGGTCTTCATGGATTGGAAGAAGGAATTTCATGTGCATGTAGATGCATCATGTATTGCGCTCGGAGTAGTATTGACACAGGTCGGTGAAGGGGACTTGGATCATCCTATAGCATTCACAAGTAGGAATTTGTCCAAAGGTGAGAAAAAATATTCCACTACAAAGCGTGAAGGATTAGCTATGGTGTACGCACTCCAAAAGTTTAGGCATTATCTATTGGGTAGACATTTTAAGATGTATATAGACCATTCTGCATTGAAATACCTGGTAAACAAGCCTGTGTTGGGGAGGAAGATTTGTAGGTGGTTGTTGTTGTTCCAGGAATATGATTTTGAAGTCATTGTGAAACCAGGATGATTGAATGCAGGATCGGATCATCTGTTGCGTATTGAAACTAGAGAAGAGCCTACTAATTTGGAGGAAGGATTGCCTGATGCATAGCTCTTTGTAGTGTACAATGTGGAAAGTCACTTTGAATATATTATACACTTCCTGGCGACAGGAATGGCTCCAAAAGGATATACAAGTCAACAGAAGAAGGAACTAGTGGTGCATGCGACATTTGTTTTTCTCATTGCAGGGCACTTTTACAAAATGGGATTGGATGAAGTATTGTGAAATTTTTTGTCAGAGTTTGAATGAAACAACATCCTCGCTAAGGCTCATGGCAGAGCCATGGGAGGTCATTATGCAGGAAAAGAAACAGTGGAAAAGATTCTACACACTGGGTTGTGGTGGCCGACCTTGCATAAGGATTCAAAGGCATATTGTAAGGCATGAAATGCATGCCAAAGGACTAGTAGACCCTTAAGGAGGGAGAAGCTACCACTAAATCTGCAGATGTCATTACAACCCTTCGAGATGTGTGTGATTGACTTTTTGGGACCAATTTAGCCTCTAGGAAAGAAGGCGGGTACATGGTACATCATTGTCGTGATAGAGTACTTAACCATATGGGTAGAGGCACAACCTGTGAAGGATTGTACAAGCACGACAGTAGCAAATTTCATTTTTGAGTATGTACTGACAAGATTTGGGTGTCCGAAGATTTTGATGAGCAATTATGGTACACATTGTCTTAATGAAATGATCAGCACACTGACAAAGGGATTTCAAGTTTACCATCAGAAGAGCACGCCATATCACCTGCACGCTAATGGGACAGTGGAAGCATTTAATAAAATATTGGAGAGCATGCTAACAAAGGTTTGCAATGCTCAAAGAAATGGCTGGGATGTGTGCATACCCGCGGTGTTATGGGCTTATAGAACGGCTTGCAAGAAGTTGACTAGACAAACGTTGTTCAAACTAGTTTATGGCATAGAATTTATGATGTCGATGGAGTACATTGCACCTAGTCCACGCATATGTTATGAAAATAACTCACAAAAATATTTAAAATATAGATAAATGCCTTCAAAATAAGCCTCTTCGAGGGGAAAACCTCCTTTACATTACACAAATGAAAAATTATTGGATGATACAAATGACAAGGCCTCCTTTTTATATATAAGAGTCTAAGGGGTCATAATATAATCAGAGCCGACATAACAATAATAATGTAACGGTGCAACAATAACAATAGTGGGCTTCTATGGAGCACAATAATAACAATATGGGGACTACATGGGCACATTAATATAACAAGGGGGTTGCACTAATAACAATAAAGGGTTACACTAGTAGTATAGGGACCTAACATGCCCCTCTCCTTCAAAAAGTGTTGTCCTCAACACTTGAGTAGTTCTGGATGCTTCTGTATAAAATTATCATCCTTCCACATGGAATATTCAGTGGGTAAGTTCTTCCACTTGATGAGATACTCTTAAATTGATTGATTTCATAGCTATCAATTTCTCGGTTCTGTGACTGCTTCAGGTTCCAATATGATTTTCCCTTTTGTCAAGTTTTGGAAATATTATTTGAACTGGTATCTTCTGCAAATTTTGAATGAATTCCCACCCTGCATCACCATTCTTCCATTAATCCCTTGCTTCGTTTATCAAATTTGGTTGTATAATTATACCAACCTCTAGCATTTCGGCAACCATACGTTCAATTTCACTCTTTTGGGCATATGGATATCTATAAGGCCTAATGTTTGGAGGAACACTTCTTGGAATCAAATGAATAGCATGATCATGATCATGAATAGGTGGGAGGCCTTTGGGAGTCTCAAATATCTTGCAATGATTGTCCAAGACTTTTTGGATATTGGAGAAATAGATGATTTCGATGTGGGAACCTCTAGCGAACATAATAGTGCAATTCCACCTCATTTTTCTTTCTTTAAAATATTTTTCACTCCCTTAGAGCTGATTATCTTTACCAATTTCTCTGTGATACCCAATAATTCAACTTCGTTTTCTTCTGAATAAAATTTCATGAAGAGATCTTGAAAATTAAACGCTATTGAACCCAAGGATTGTAGCCATTAGACTCCTAGCACAACATCAACACCACCCATTGGAATGGAAAGCATTGGGCTATTCAATACATATTCTCCCATGGATAGCTTTATATTATGGCACTTTCTAGAGCAATTTATGGTTCCTCCACTTGCAACCATCACTTGACACTCTGCTGCTAGATATAGGAAGCAATTAAATTCCTTGGCTATCTTACAATGAATAAAATTATGGGTACTACCCAAATAAATCAACATTATTACCTTTTTCTTCTTGATATGTCCTTCTATCTTGATAGCTTAAGGAGTGATAATTCTGGCCAATGCATTACAAGATATGGTCGTATTCATTTCTTCTTTATTGATGTGATATTTCACTTCTTGAACCTTTTTCTTCTTGATATGTCCTTTAATCTTGAGAGTTTGGGGAGTGGTAATTCTTGCCAATGCTTTACAAGATATGGTCGGATTCATTTCTTGCTTCTCTGGGGTTGGTTCCTGGTCTATATCCTCTTCTTTGGATGCTTCTTGATCCTTTTCTTCATCCTCTTTACAATGTATGTAAAATATTTTCTTCTCAGCACACTTATGACCTTTAGTGTATTTGCTATCACAAAAGTAACAAAGCCCTTTTTCTCTTTTTTCTTCCAATTGTTGTGGTGTAAACCTTGTAGGTTGTGGAAGGATAGGAGAAAAAACACTTCCATATTTATAGTTGTGTGTTGGAATTCCTTGTTTCCATAATTCCGCTTTCAATTTTTCTTGCGAACTTGAATTCCTTCTCCGAATCAGGTTCCCAAAAACGAACCTCATGTTGAGTGTTATCCTTTAAGCTCCCTATGAAGACATCAATCCTCTGCTTCTCTGGAATATCATTTACCCTTATATTCAATTTTTGAAAGTCCTCAATGTGCTTGGCCATTGAACCCTTTTGTTTGAGATTTATCAATTGGCTAAAGAAGGTGTTTCTCTTTGTATCCTCATAATGTGCTATCATTTCCTCCATGAAAATTGACCACATGACAAGTGGTTTACAAGAACAAATCCCTTCATACCATAAAAATTGATTCAATTCTAAATATAAAAATGCAATATGTACCTTTGGAATAGTTACAACTCATGGAGATCAAAATATTGCTCCATCTATAGTATCCAATTTACTGGATCCTTGCCATCAAACTTCCTCATATCACTTTTTCTTGTTTTTAGAAGCTCGATCTTGAAATAACTGTAACTCTATAATTTCAGATATTGAAATTCTAAAATTTCAATTTGTGATAGCCCTCTGAGTCCTCTTTCTAACCTCACAAGTCTGATCACAATTGGATTCCCTAAGAAAGAGTTATGTTCAATCTCCCATGATAACCTAATTATAGACTAGTTCGGTAGATCGAACATCTACAGCATGACACGTATTACTGTTTCGGCCTTAGGTTATAAAACAGATACCCAACAAACTAAGGTCCGCCTTATTTCTGTCACTTTTTACGAAATTTGGATCAGATTCTCCAGGAGAGAGTTATGACGATTTTCCCAAGGTCACCTGTTTGGGATGTAATTCGGGGGCTTGCAGAAACCATAAATGTTTTAGACCATATCTCTGAAAATATAGTGAAACAAGATCTGAAATTCGAGCACGAGATTCAACAAGATTTTAGATCAAATTAGTTTTAATTTCTGAATCTAAAACTTGGTAGAAAAAAATTAGAGCGAAAATTCCATGACGACCTATTTGAGATGGAATTTTGGAGCTTCCAAAAACCCTAAATTACTCAGATCATATCTCCAAAAATATAGCGAGACAAGATCTAGAATTTGGACCTGAGATTCAAAAAGATTTCGTCTCAAATGGGTTTTGCTTTTATCTTCTAAAATGTTGAATAAAAAACATTATAGCGAAAATTCCATGAAGGCTTGTTTGGAGCAGTGAAATCCATGAATCCAAAGCTCTGATACCAAATGTTATGAAACCAGCGCAAAAAAAGATAGAAAAGATAGATAAGCGCCTTCAAAATAAACCTCTTTGAGGGGGAAACCTCCTTCACATTACACAAATGAACAATTCTTGGATGATACAAATGAAAAGGCCTCCTTTCTATATATAGGAGTCTAAGGGGTCATAATATCATCAGAGACGACATAAAAATAATAATCTAAGGGCACGACAATAACAATAGTGGGCTTCTATGGGGCACAATAATAACAATATGGGGAGTACACGGGCACAACGATATAATAAGGGGGTTTCACTAATAACAATAAGGAGTTACACTAGTAGTATAGGGACCTAACAACATAGCATAATTCATAGGAATGGTGGATCACAGAGCCCTGGAGGAGAGGCTCGTGCAGAGGATAGATTTATAGCTAGATTCTATCAACAAGTTCAAAAGGAGTGCAAAAAGGCATGGCACGATCAACACATCAAAATGTACACCTTGAAGGTAAATGATTTAGTTTTATTATATGACAACAAGTTTGATAAATTTACAGGAAAATTTAGGATGCATTGGCTGGGGCCATATGTCATTAAGGAGATTACTGATGGTGGAGCAGTTTAATTAGTAAAGTTTAATGGAGATCCATTCTCAGGGAAGGTGAATGGTAGTCGATTGAAGCCATACACCAACAATCCGGCTAGATGAATACATGATGGAAGGACAATCTTAGCACTCTAGGTAGCTGAAAGGAGGCGTGGGACTATAAACTACATTGCTCGGGTTGTGGAGCTGCACGATTAGGCAACTGCGTGGAATGAAGGAATGTCATAGTGTCAATAGAAATGTGCGGGGAGCTACAATATAAAAGAAGGGACCACACAGGGCAGCTAGAAAGTGACCGTTATGATCACTGTTCATGATTTGACGATGATAAAACGGCTAAATGGAGTGGGGGGCGGCATTTACATCAGAATTTAAGTGCAAGATCTTTGAAAATCTTTCGTTAATCTAGCATTTATGAACAAATTTTTGGGGTAACGGTCGGATTTGAATTTGAAAATTATTATAAATTATAAGTGGCTTCCTAGCTAAAAGCACTTGGCATCTTGAGAATTGAGGTGTTGAGCTCTCAAGTGCATATGAATCATGAGAAATTCGAAGCTTTGATAGCAAGTTTTGCGTTTGAGAGGTTGCCAAAGGAACTATAGGAGTTTTTGTCTTGCATCATGTTAGTGCCTACAGAAACCATGAGTGCTGGAGAAGTAATGGAAACAGAGGGAGTTTCCCCAAAGGTAGCAATGGCAGTTGAGGAAGTTGACCCATATATAACAAGTTTCGAAGTACCTATAGAGGTACCCAAGTCATCGAAATCGCCCATACCAAGGTCTACACTATCCAAAGTGGGTCTGAAAATGAAGAAAAATAAATTGAAACCGACACTGCCAGTGCGCAAATCACCCATAAAACACCCGCAGAAGTAAAAGCCCATCGCACAGGAGAACGGCAAGGTAGTTGACCTGGAACCTGAAGAAGACATTGAAGATGTCAATATGGGTGGGGAAGACATTGTCATGGGGGTAAAGGACATTGGTGTTGAAGGGTTCGACCCTATATCTAAACTACCCAAATACATTCCTTTGCGCTAAGGCAAGGCAAAGGTCCCAAAGGACATTGATGAGAGAAAAGTCACACTACATACACCATTGTTTTCGGACAAGATTTCATTTGAAGGATCGCGCCTGGTGCACATGCCCAATTTAAAGCTGGAGGATTAGGATCTGGCTAATACAGAGTGCTTTCCCCACTTAGTGACTAATCAGTTTATGTGTTGTGTCTTTTATAAGGACACTAGTGTGATCACATTGGAGCCAAGGAAGTGGATGGGGTGGATGAGGGAGGATTGATAAACATGCTATGGGTGTCGTGTTACAACTGCATGCCCATAACCATGATAGTGATCAAACAGATATTATGCTTGG
Organism: Pinus taeda; assembly: GCA_000404065.3. Taxonomy (NCBI): domain Eukaryota; kingdom Viridiplantae; phylum Streptophyta; class Pinopsida; order Pinales; family Pinaceae; genus Pinus; species Pinus taeda. The sequence goes on along the minus strand of APFE030566304.1, from coordinate 84,249 downwards.
TGCACGATGGCTGCCTATGGTTAGAAGAACCAATACCGATCACTGACATGCTGATCCATAGGATCACTTGGCTGATACATTAAAGAATAAATTCAGCCATGGCATTCAAAGAAAAGACAAGTGAGCATGACCTCTCCGAGTAAATGAAGGAAAAATTTAAGCTCGTCAAGAAGCCACATGGCTAATCCATTTCTACTATAACTAACCCCGCAGTTAGAGTAGCCACTCAGATCCTAGTTGGGAAAATTATGAGGAAGTGTCGCATAGATGAAGTGCTAACACCTATGGTATCTCTAGTAGCCTAGAGCACAGAAGGCATACAATTCAACTAGGCACGCTGCCTCTGTAGCGAGTTCCTCGTGAACTACAAAGACGTGCAAGATCAAAGCAAAACTTTTCACTATGCATGGCTGCTACTATCCATAGTATTGGTCGCATGGGAGTTATCAAAGGATAGTCAGATTCCTCTGGTCATGTAGGATTTACTGGAAGTAGCAAAGTTCACTTAGCTCTGGGCCACCAAGGACCCCCAAAGGGTCAAGGATAACAAGATCTTTTGGATCTTGATGGAGATGACTATCAACATGGCCATCAACCGCAAACCGCAATTATCACCAACTATCTTCAAACAGTTGGAAGAGTATGTGGAGTTCAAGTCGGACTTCCATTGTGTCTCCATGCGAGCATGAAAGGACCCCGATCAAAATTCATATGACCTTCCATACCTAGCCACAGATGATGCAATTGTGGTGATGCTCAACTGTTGGCCAGCAGAGTGGTGCACGGCCTCAGACTTGATAGTTGGGTCAAGCAAGTCTGTAGTGAAGTGTAAGAAGGAGGAGGCCATACTAAAGATCATGGAATAGTTGGCCGAGAAGAGGAAGAAAGAGGTTGAGGACAAAGCCAAAGCAGAGCGCGCTGCCGAAAATCAAACAGAAGGGCAGGAAGAAGAGGAGGAGCATGACTCTGATAGGAGTTAGAAATCTCCCTCCCCAGAGACAGAAGATGAAGAGTAGTGATCTGAATAAGGAGGAGCAAACCCAGAGACTACTATGTTCTGGGTTAAGCACAACAGGGAGCAGGAGAAAGTAGGGCTGCAAAAGAAGTCCAAGGTAAACAAAATGTCCCTCGACCCAATCACCTTGACACAAGGTGATTTGAACAACATTGGCAATGCGATGAGGGGTGCGACTGTGGAACTGCTATAGCAGTTCAAGCAACAACAATAATAGGCCTTGGGTGCCATTCAAATGGGTCTATGTGAGCTGCATATCCAGGTGTCACGAGTACATAACAATGTGGGGTGAAGTAGTGCTAGATGGATTGCTAACTTCAGAAGTAAAAGCTGACAGGGCCACTATCAGCACCCTCAAGAGGATTGGGCTAAATGTTATCAGTGAGTAGAAGGTGAACAATGCTCAGTTGGTCGTACAGAAGAATTCTGCCATTAATCTTCTTAAGGCCACCACGGAAAAGAATGAGAACATGACCAAGGTAGTGACTGAGACATGCAGGACTGTTCCAAAGCTCGACATTCCTTAAGATGCTCTAGTGGATGAGAGAATTTGGAAGCTCGCTATTGGAGTGTGCGAAGTGAGAATAGAGCTAGCTAAGGTTCAGTTTGAACTGAACCTTAAAATTATAGAGCTCGATTTGAGGGCCCAGCCTTCGACTCCACCAGAGGTTAAAGAGTAGTGCACGGCTGTTATCAATGATGTAGTAGCAGCTATAGATGCTGCCATGAAGGAGTGCACTATGCTCTTCTAGCAGTCACTTGAAGTAGTCACTAGCCTACAAGAGGATCCCAATCTGCAGAGGCTGGAAATAGAGGCATGGGAGCAGCAGCATAGATATGATGAGGTTAAAGTGATGGCGCACACCGTCGCCATTACACAAAGTTTAGCGAAGCTGCAGGAAGCAAAGGTGCTTAAAGAACAGGTGGATGCAGCTTAGTGCAAGGAGGTGGTGCTGAAGGCTAGATTAGAAGCTTGGCTAGAGGAAGCCTATGTACTCACTACCTCCATTGAAGGGAAATTGGCTAGTCTGCAAGCAACACAACAGAACATATAGGTAGACAACACAGGGCTAGCAACAGAGTAGCTTGTCGAGTAGGTAAAGTAGTTGGAAACATAGTGCACCGTTGAAGTCGCAATGGTATAGGTGAAGTTGGGAGGTCTTCGCGACAAGATCTCCATGCCAACAGAGTGACTCGAGGGCGAGTCACCATATTTGTGTTGGGGACCTGTTGGGAACAAGTCCACTGGGTTCAATTTTGGGGTTAAAATCCCAAGTTTTGGGGCTAAAGGCCCAAGTTTTTTATAAATAATGTAAAGTCTCCACATTTTGTTGTTGGAAGCATGAAGATGTAAATAGTCAAAAAGGGTTTCTGCCTTAGTTTAGAAATTTTGTGTCGGCTTGATGAGATCCACCCTTGGTCTGCGAGCCATGGGAATGTATAAAAAGGGAGTCTTAGAAGAGTTTTGAGTAAGTTTGAAAGAAAGTTATAAGTAATTTTTCGGGTTTGTGAGAGCTAAGAGCGAAGATTCTTAGCATAGGAAGAGCTGGAGCAGCTGGTCGAATAGGTAAAGAAGGTGGAAACGCAGTGCACCGCTGATGTCGCAGTGGTACAGGTGTAGCTGGGAGGTCTTCATGACAATATCTTTGTGCCAGCAGAGTGACTTGAGGGCGACTCACCAGCTTTGTGTTGGGGGCCTGTTGGGAACAGGTCCCCTGGGGTCAATTTTGGGGTTAAAATCCCAATTTTTGGGGCTAAAGGCCCATGTTTTGTATGAATAATGTAAAGTATCTGCATTTTGGGGTAGTAGAGCGTGAAGATTTAAATAGTCAAAAAGGGTTTCCACCCTTAGTTTAGATATTTTGTGTCAGCTTGATGAGATGTGCCCTTGGTTTGCGGGCCATGGGAATGTATAAAAAGGGAGTCTTAGAAGAGTTCTAAGTAAGTTTGAAAGAAATTTCTAAGTAATTTTTTGGGTCTGTGAGAGCTCAGAGTGAAGAGTCTTAGTGTAGGAAGAGACTCTATAGCTGAGTTCATAGAGGCCTAGGATAGAGGTCCACAATTGAGTGTGCGGACCCTTGCAGCTGTCTGCATAGGGTAGTCAGAGTCTGTACTGGAAATCTAGATTATCAATAAAGAGAATCATTCTGGGGATATTTGTGTATGAGTTATTTTACTTCTATTATGAATGTTGTGATCATGTTATGTTGAATACTAGGTTTATGATTTAATGTTATATTGATGTGTGAATCTATGTATTTTACTTTGTCATATGAACGCAAGTAAGAATATCTGTTTACACATGATAATAATAATACATGTTGAAGTTAACCAGTACTTAAGCTAATCGGGGTAGACACAGAAGTAAGGATAGTTACAAAGGCGTGTAAGCATCTAAATTGGATATTTAGTGTCCACGAAGGACAATCAAAGACTTCTGCAGAGGCCTCAAGGACGAATAACAGAAGTACATTGGTAAGCCCTAAAGGGCTTATAGTTTTGTGTGAAGGAAGTATTAGGGTATAAAATGACATCACAACCATCTCAAGGTCGGAAACGTGGTTCCTGCATCCCCCCATACTAATTCAAGTGAGACTTCAGTCTATGCTTCGTAGATTTATGAAAAAAGGGCCATAAGTGTAGGGATTTGCTTGGCTATTTAAGCTGAACTTGGGTCATGGCCCATCAAGCCAACTGCAGAATAGGTGTACCCACTCTGGTTGTGGTTCTGTCCCCCATGCTTTAGTCCATTTTTCTAAGTGGTTGCATGGATCATCATTCAATCTAAAGTTAGGGTGCCCAAACCATATCCTCATCATTCTTCTGTAATTCTATCATCCATCAAAGCTATCCTTGAGCATACCCCACCATCGTACGGGCATAACACATAGTGCTAAATCTAAAGCTTGGAAGCTATGATCCTTGGGGACTTCACATTAAAACGCATCCAAAAACTTATCCATGTCAGTTAAACCATCCTAATAGAGTAAGTTCCTTACCTTCGATGAAACACAATGAAGCAAATTCATCATCATATTGCATCGTAGCGTGGGTACTTCATGTAAATGATTTTGCCAATGTTCCAACTCTACGTCTAAATCAAAGGTGCAAGAACTCTCTCGGTCTCATGCAATCCGTCCATCTACCATTGGATTGATCTAGTCCTGGTCTCATGCTATTATATTATAGATTTGATCCAATTCATCCTCACTTTCTTCATAATTGTGCACTGGTTTGGTGTAGTGCACCCTTATGCAGGGTCCAACAGCACTACAACTCGAAGCAATTACTTTCCAAATGACATTATCCTCTTTTTCAAATTGATGACCCCGTTCATGTCAATGGCCCAGTCAATTCCTAGGAGCGCGGGGTTTGGATTATTGTCATCAATTATCTCTGTCACCTCAAAGTCAACGATCATGCTTACACCTTCCATACCAACTATGACTCAGCATAATCGTCCCATAGGGATGATTTTTTTTTGGTTCACCATTCTGAGCTGAATCAGAGACCACTGTAGTGCATGTCTCCCCATTATTTGCCATGTTTTCTTTGGTAGTATCTTTGCATCAGATCCCAAATCCAAGATGACCTGGTCCATCTCATAATCTCCTATCTACGTAGTGAACATCATCTTGTGCCCCATTATTTCCTTATGTTTTCCAATTTTTCTGACCACCCGGTGTCCATCAGGGACCTTCTCTTTGCTGGTGCACTTGTTTATTAAATCTTATATGGCTTCTATAGCGTTTCTATTATGTAGCAGTTTTATGTAGGTCTCCAAAATCGTAGTAAGCATAGAGGGATCAACCTTTGCAGGTGCGCTGGCTTCTTGCACCTTGTCCTGACTTCCTGTGGTGGATGCCTCAGTAAATATTTTATTAGCCTCCATAAATGTTTCCTTAGCACATGTTAGATTAAAACCCAGTTCCTTCTTTGGGGCCTTACGAAACCATCCATCCTCTTCAGGTTGTTTACCCTTATCCTCTCTAGTCGTTATTCCACTTTGCAACACTATATTCACACTTTGATCTTCCTCATAGGATTCATCTCTCATCATCTATAGGTTCTACGTAGGTTGTTGAGGCTGCACTTTCTTTTCTTGCATTTTAGCTATCAGCACTGGTCATTCCTCTATGGTATGGTCAAACTGGCTACAGTATTGACATGACAAATGTGTCTGATTCTAATATTCTCGTACATAGTGTCTTGGCATTCTGTAGTTGTAACTAATAACTTGACCCTAGCCTCTACCAGGCCCTCCTCCTCCTTGGCCCTATCCTCATCCCTAATAACCTTTGCGTGCTCCTCTGGTGCCTTACTCTAGAGGCCGAGTTTCTACCTGCATTCAGTATGTAGGTGTTTTTTCCATCATTAGCTTATAGCTGCAACAATGGGGCTCATCATGGAAAAGTGATTTGCAGAAGTTATAAAACAACTGTTGGGGTGTTTGGATGAACTTTTGAAGTAAATGAGAATTATTCGTTGCATTTTGTCCAAAAATCTGACAAATAGCACACCATAGCGTAGTCCCCAGGCTCAGCCCTGCTGGAGCTTTTTGCCCTAGGGAGATTGGTACCCCTCCTATAATATAATTTGAGTACACGGGACAATGGTCTTTGTTGTGCCTTGGCTCTTGCACTTTAGACACCAGACTTGCATGTGCACCTTTGGCTTAGTCTCCTTGTCTTTCTTCAAGCTCTACAATTTTAAGTAGAGGCTCTATAATTGAGAGTGAATTTATTTTACCCCCAAGGTCACATCTTGAATAGCGTTGCATACAACCTCATAGCAATTTCCAAAGATTCCACCTGAGTTCCTATCCTTTGTTGCAACAGATCAATTCTCAGGTGGGGCAAAAGCAAAGCTATAAACTACTTGTGATGCTGACCATCTGTGAGCTACGTTTTATCTTCTTGAATCTAACACTTCAGCCTTTGATCTAATTCCTAGGGTGTCTCATTGACCCTCATCATGATTTCCTTAAATCCAACCACTAATTGCAAGTCAGACTTAGGATTATTAAATTCCTTGTTTAAAGTAGCTATAGTTTTTGCTAGTGATGCCAGAGGATTATCATATTAGTACTTAATATACCAAGTTAGCACACAATCATGAAAAGAGGCAACCAATTGTGCCTTACTTATATTGTCAATAGTAATATGTTGCGTTGGCCACACAACATTCGCAACAAACCAAAACTACTTTGTATCTTCACTCCATATGCCCTTGAAATCGGCAACTTCATTGTGTTCAACATGTTGAATGGTGGGGGTGGTGGTGGAGGTGTGGGAGAAGGTGTATGCAGTGGGGGTGGAGGTGGAGTGGATTGATGATTTACTCAAGGAATCCCCTGAGTGATTAGCTAAACAACACTTTGCGGCGAGATTCGTTCTGGCCCTTCATCGTCACTTGGAGGAGGTCCAATCAATGGGCTATATTTTGGACCTGATCTCTCTTGATCTCTAAATATTTTTCCACTTTGCGTAGCTCTAAACATCAAGGTAATGGCATAAGTTGTTTTTCACATAACAACATTTAAATCTAGGTATTCAAAGATCTTAAATACTTACCTCGCGGTCCTTTGAAAAATCGTCGCTCCGCTTCACTATAGCTAAATGAGATATCTGTTAGGTAAACTTGACTCAGGATAGAGTCAAAAGTTGACGAGGTTAAATAGTGATGGTTTTGGGGCACATGGTATTGTGCACCCATGGTATTCTGCCCGTGATATTATATGTAATGGAGCCTATAAAAGGCTGGAAGGACTTCATTGTAATGTATGGCCTGGAGGTGAGCGGTGAAGGCTCACTTGGCCGGATTGGCCAGGGTTTTGGCCAAGGATAATGAAATTTCATTATGATTGGGTTTTCCCCGGATTGGGGTTTCCCGGATAACATGTGATATTTATGTGTTTATGGTTATTGCTGGTTAATTTTATATTTATTCCTCTCGGTAATTAATTTATGTTCTTGGGTAAATTTCTTAACAATTGGTATCAGAGCCAGATATTGGCTTCAAAGAGATTCTTTGATCCCAGGGGTTTATAGTGGCTGAGAGGCAAAGAAAGAATATCCAGGTCGACCGATCGATTAAAGATCTGCATTTAGGGGGGGAGATTGTGGCCGTGGAGTGATGGTGAAGGCGGAGGGAGGAATTGGAGGATTGAAGAGCAAAATGTACGCACACACCAAGTTGAACATCAATGGAGGTAGCAGCGCATCCCCATCTCCTCCGTCGTCGCCCCGCAGATCACCAAGGCAGCAGTACCACCGACATGGCCGGAGCGGCAAAGGAGGTCGCGCGTTTCTACCACCCACAGATTTATTTATTTTCTGCTCTCTATCCTTCTCAGGCGCCACGGGGTTTTCCTTTTCGCTCCATTGATATACATTTCAGGGATGTTGCTCTACATGGGGATGACCCCATTCCAGGTTCCCAGTGTCATCCGTGGCCCGCCGCCCGGATCGCTGTATCGCAGTCCCCCAGGTGTTCCGCAAGCTCTGGCCAGATATGAAATCCGACAACCTCACTGCCAATGCGCTAATGACAGCATGGCAACACCCAAGAGAAGGTCAAAGATGGAGGCCTTGTATCAGTCTGACACCAGCAGACGCAGGGTTGCCTAAATCAAATGGTTATTTAGTCATCGAAGCAAATGGTGGTCTGAATCAGCAACGCTTATCAAATTCTGATGCAGTAGCTGTGGCAGGCCTTTTGAATGCAACCCTTGTCATACCAAGCTTTCACTATCATAGCGTTTGGCGTGATCCTAGCAACTTTAGAGATATATTTGATGAGGAGTATTTTATCAGCACTCTAAAAACTGATGTGATGGTGGTGAGAGAGCTACCTGAAGTTATAATGGAGAGATTCAATTACAATATAAGCAGCAATAAACAAAAAAAAAAAAAAAAAAATTTAGTGAAGTCAAATTATTGCATGTAAATGGGCATACTACTAAGACCTGGTAAGGCATATGTACCCCTCGGTGATCACCGGTAAAGTCTGGGTTAGACCTGGGTGATAGGAGGGATGTCAAGTTAACAATACCCCGAGTAAAAAATTTGAGGGGGGTAAGAGCTAGAGTGAGCGGGATTGTCTCACTTAGCATGTTTGGCTGGAGTTAGTCAAGGAACCCCAAGTCAAGTTTAAGGGGGGAAATTGTTAGGTAAACTTGACTCAGGATAGAGTCAAAAGTTGACGAGGTTAAATAGTGATGGTTTTGGGGCACATGGTATTGTTCACCCATGGTATTCTGCCCGTG